>JAXCGZ010003774.1:5000-7500 GCA_037179515.1 Halocaridina rubra | reverse complement strand
TTTACGTAGATCGAAACGTAATGTCCCACAGGATACACATTTAAATTATTAGAAAGAGAGAGAGAGAGAGAGAGAGAGAGAGAGAGAGAGAGAGAGAGAGAGAGAGAGAGAGAGAGAGAGAGAGAGACTATTTCTATGATATTGTCCTTACATGGAGAGAAAACAGTTTATTATTCTAACGAGTTTTCCATCAGTTTCATGAACGTAGATCATGAAGAGAACATTGAAATTACACCGTTTTCTACTTTACGAAAAGAAGTCAAATTATTGGCAACAATTCTCTTCGCGAGATGAAGTTAATTAGTTTATTTGTATGTTATTATAAAGGAAAACAATGAAGTTGACAATTACCTTATCCTTTACACATACAACAATATCTTCATTATCATGTTCATGGTAGATATATTCACCTAGACAACAATACAGTTGTAATTATGACAATGGGGATATATTCTTGGCATTTCAAATGATCATGTCAGGAATCTATAGTTTTCAGTGATATGAATTTGTTTTTTTATAAAGAAGCTTAACTGATACTTAATAGCAGGATGGGAGATTTATTATATTTCATAACTTCTTTTCATATAAACTTTTAATACTATTTTATTAGTTCCGAATTTCTAGAGTAAAGCATTTCATTTATTTTTATGAGTGTGCAGGTGATTTTTTTTTATTTTTATATTTAAGTCTATGTAATCAACTTCTTCCACGGACCTGGTTCTCGGTCCTCCGGACCGGATACGGACAACTATAATTATTTCTGCCTCATGTATATTGCGCGTTTGTTCGTGCGTATGACCCATTTTCCTATTATAGACGATGCTACACATCACTTGAAATATATGTGTAGGTACTGACACATTAGGAAGGATATCATAGCTCATATATATTTATGAGTGTATGTTTTCACATTAGGTATCGTACATTCAAGATAATTTATTATGAAGGTTGCTGCAATGCAAACTCATTGGCCCGATTTCTTAAACAGTGTAAACCTAGGATACCATATTGTTAGTTAGCTAGACACACACAAATGGAGTTCATAAACGCATCTAACTCGGTTCTGTGTATGGCTAGGATCCCATGTGGGTTCCTAGCCATACACAGAACTGCGTCAGATGCGTTTATGAAATCCATTTGTGTGTGTCTAGCTAACTAACAATATGGTATCCTAGGTTTACACTGTTTAAGAAATCGGGCCATTGTTGCATGACGTTATATACAGTATGTGTTTCGTGGCCTAATATAAGCACATATATTCTACAGACCATCCATATACCCAGAATCCAAGTTCGAACCGTGGTCTGCTGTGAAATATATTTACACTTCGTCTTGTAGAAGATAAAGAAGTTATAGATTGAATCTAAAAGTTGATATTTGTTCTTCTTATTTATATATATTTTTTTTATGAGTGTGACGCCGGAACGGGCAAAGAAACTTGCCCTCATGTGGCCCGGACACCAAGAAAACATTAAGAAGAAAATTAGCAGCAAAAGGACAAGGCAGAAATAACAGAGTGATAAACAATTTGTAAAAGTGAATCTGAAAGAATAGTCAAAGTACAGAGAACCCAGAGATATGGAGGACTAGGCCCTGAGGATGAAGATAGATCCGTTTTTTGAGATAAGAAAGGTCATAAGAGCTAGCAAAGACAGAAGGTGGAAGAGAGTTCCAGAGTCTGGAGGTTGAAGGATAGAAGTCATTTCACCGACCAAAGTAATAATAATTTATAGTTATATATGTCATAATGGGTGTCCGTAATACCTCTAATATTATGAAAATAATATATATTTTTTTATATATCTTAGATTCTACAAATTATTATATTTATACACTACAACCAACTGATGTGATGATCCATACGCATTAAGGAAGGGTAACTTAAGGTACCCATATGTTTCCATGTAAGCTAACGTTTATCTGTGCGAAATTTTATTTTTGTTCTTTGTAATTGGATATTTTATTTGTTGAGTTGTTAGGGTACTAGATAATATGTGACTTTACATTTTTTTATATCATTTATTTTGTCTCTTTTGCTTTATATTCTTATTTTCATATCATGTATGGTTGTTGTTGTTTTTTTAAATTCTACCAAAGGATTGTTTGACTACCCTAAAAATCTTTAGTCGTACGAATGGTATGTTATGTAACCAATAATTATCTAAATACCTTTTCACCTGTCTTATACATACCAGACAGCTGTATCTTCTTCCTTAAATCTTGGATCTGACTGTTGACTTTGGCTTTTTGTTCAGCTATAGAAGGCATGATGGCTGTCTAGCTTTTCCTAAATTCTTAATAACCACGTGACTGCTCTAGGACTAGTCGTTTCTAGATGCCTTTGGCCTAGCATTACACTAGTATTCACCAGCTTCTATATACAGTAGTCTCTTTTGGTATCAATATTATATGATTCACGTATGGGTTCAATACATTTATATCTATTTCATAAATTTTGTTAGTGTGCGTAGGTGATCGCTGTTAGCCTAATGAAATTTAT
>JAXCGZ010003508.1:7500-10056 GCA_037179515.1 Halocaridina rubra | reverse complement strand
GTGATTACCTAATTGTGATTACCTAATTGTGTTTACGGGAAAGAGCCCAAAGCTCGTATCTTCCCGTCTCCTGATCGGTTCCATTTTAGACTTAGTGATACTTATCATACCTGTCCTTAAAACTATGGATTGAGATAGCATTAACTACCTCCTTGCTTAGCCAATTCCAATTATCAACTACTCTTACACTGAAAAAGTATTTCCTTACATCCTGCAAAGAAGTTTTCTTACGAAGCTTCAAACTATGACCTCTAGTTCTAGAGCCAGCCATATCAAAATATCGATCCCTATCCACTCTATCATAACCATGAAGGAATTTAAAGACTGTCACCATATCCCCCCTCACTCTTCTAGCTTCGAGTGATGGTAAGTCTAATTCCCTCAGCCTCTCATCATAACTGAGATTGCGTATTTCTGGCACCAGTTTCGTGGCATGTCTTTGAACTTTTTCAAGCTTAGCTATGTGCTTTTTCAAGTGCGGATTCCAAAAGGGGGCTGTGTGTGTGTGTGTGTTTGTTTATGTGTTTATAGATGCAAGTATTCACACATACATGCATACATATATTTTCGTACGTAGATATATACATACAGTTTTACATTCGTACATACATATGTACATATTGTTCATACATACATATATACGAGTACATACATACATACATACATACATACATACATACATACATACATACATACATACATACATACATACATACATACATGCATGCATACATTATTGTGGTGTGTCACGTTCAGTGACACACGAAACTGCTCCTCCTAAATTTCTACTTGTGTTTTTGAGTGACTAAGTGCTTAGTGGAAAACTTTACCATAATTTCCATAAATCTGAAATCCTCCAGAGTATTGTGAGTACAAAACTTATATTTGTTGTATGACGAGACTGTCCAAAATATTAAAGGAAAAAAATTGAGAACATTTTCGTGAGGGGAGAGAGAAGCTGCCGTCCAGTTCTGCCTTGAAGGAAATTTAGAAGAGTTGCCAGAGGTGAAGCCATCACATCACATTATCTGATTTTTTGTGTAAACTGGGGAAAGCTCTTAAGCCGTTTACCTGATCCTGTGGTTCCATATATTGTTAAAATCAGTATCCTTCCCATTTATATTAACTTGTTAGTTAGTTTGATACACGAAATAATTGAATAATAAAAAAAAAATACCAAATATCCACCTGTCAACAGTACTGAGTTAAGTTGCCAAGTAGTACGGCTGTCTTATTTTCTTCATTTTTTTTGCTTTTCTTTTAGCTTTCTCTTTTACTATTTTTTTTATTTTGTATATATATTGAGTTAAATGTAATGTCTAATCCTGTGATAACATATCTTGGTTAGCAAGTGAGTTTATCAGTTAGGAAGAATATATAGCAGAAACAGGTGGGTGCCACCTCAGACACAAATTCGAATTTTCCTTCAGGTTTGACTTTTGTTTTTCTTTTTCTTTTTTTCCTTAAATTACCATGGTCAAGTTTTTAAGTTAAGATGTGTGTTACCAGAAAAGAGATAAACTGAGTCACTAAATAGCACTCATATGGAGATATGAAAATTCTGTGTGAAGCTTAATTAAAAGTTTTTCTCTTTTTTTTCCTCTTTCTCGTCTTCTTTCTATATTCTGTGAGAGGGAGAATATAAAAATGACGCCATCTCTGTCACAAACCTCTCCCATCCATGGGTCGGTAGGAGGGGTAGCCATTAGGAGACTTAAACAGAAAATCAAGAATTTAGAGGAAATGGTTATAAGCCTTGATGATAAAATTCGGAATATGGATGGAGAAATGAAAGAGAATGAAACGCTCAGAGAGCAAATAAGATCTTTGGAGGAAGCAAATAAAGCACAAGGGCAGGAGAGAAAGGAACTAGAAAAAAGAATAAAGAAGCTGGAAGGGGAAAAGAGTCAACTAGAAACTAGAATTTCTAAACAAGAAGATAAAAACAAACAGCTGAATGACAACCTAAAGGAATTAGATGTTAGTTCACTGCTCTCTTCTGAGAGAGACGAGATTGCTGCTTGGAATGTCCAGATTAGGGAAAACATTGAACAGTTCAGAAAAGAGTTCCAGGAGCTGAATATGGAAAACGATGCCATGAAAACTTCCTTTGCTGATGCACTAAAGGGGAATGTGGAAGTAAAAGAGGCTGTAAAGGTGGTGGCACTAGAAAACATACAAACAGTTGACTATAAAGAGACAGTAATCGAAAAAATGAAAGACGTTGTGATGGAAAGGGCAAACCCACTCATCAGACAGGCACTTGATAAGGAGAAGACAGTGGTAATCTCAGGCATAAGCGAGTCCCAGGAGCCAACATGGCAGGGGAGACTTAAAGAAAATAAAGCTAGGGTTGTTGACCTGATAAGAAAGCTTGGAGTAGTTTGTGGTCCTGAGGATATTGTAAACATACACCAACTAGGTAAATATTCGAGGGAAGGAAAGCCGAGACCAACAAAAGTAACCTTTGAGAGAGGGGAAACTTGTAGGGAAATATTGTTGAGAAAAAAAAAAGTCTAAAAGACTTTCAAGAATTCAAAGAAGTGTTCATTAGAC
>JAXCGZ010003508.1:0-2500 GCA_037179515.1 Halocaridina rubra | reverse complement strand
CCAGTTTCGTGGCATGTCTTTGAACTTTTTCAAGCTTAGCTATGTGCTTTTTCAAGTGCGGATTCCAAAAGGGGGCTGCATATTCGAGTTTTGGCCTCACATAGGTTATATAAATATTTCTGAACATTTCCTTGTCCATGTGCCTGAAGGCTACCCTTACGTTTGATAAGAATGCATATGCTGCCCTTACTACGCCATTTATATGTATTTCTGGAGACAAATCTGCCAGTATGTTTACTCCTAGATCTCTCTCATTTTCTGTCTCTTGAAGTTGTACTCCAGCCACCGAGTAGTCAAGCTTGGGCCTTCTTGCACTTGTACCCATTCTCATTACCTTACATTTTGAGGTATTGAATTTCATTAGCCACTTTTCTGACCACTCATGCAGATTATTTAGATCCTCCTGAAGTTCTCTACCATTGTTCTCGTTTTTTACTTTCTTCACAATCTTTGCATCATCTGCAAACATATTCATGAATGAATTTACAGACTCTGGTAGGTCATTTACATATACAAGGAACAAAAGTGGCCCTAAAACTGAACCCTGTGGAACTCCACTACTAACTCTTCTCCATTCAGACACTGAGTGTCTTACTCTAACCCTCTGTTCCCTTCCTTCTAAGTAAGTTTTTATCCATTCCAAGACATTTCCACCTATTCTAGCCATTGATTGCAGCTTCCTAATAAGTCTCCCATGTGGAACAGTGTCAAACGCTTTCTGGAAGTCTAGGAATATGCAATCTGCCCAGCCCTCTCTTTCCTGTTAGATTTGGCTTACCTCATCATAAAATTCTAATAAGTTTGTTACTGTTGATCTTCCTTCTCTGAAGCCATGTTGCCTCACTGACAAAAAGTTGAAGGATTCCAAGTGAAGAGAGATATGTTTCCTTAGTAGTTTCTCCATAACTTTGCAAACTATGCTGGTCAAGGAAACTGGTCTATAGTTCAGAGCCGTATCCCTCCTTCCCTTTTTGAAGATAGGTATCACATTTGCTTGTTTCCAGCATCTTGGAATCTCCCCCGACTCCAGTGACTCCTTAAATATGATACTTAGTGCCACTGATATTGTGTTTGCGCATTTTTTAAGCACATGTGTGTGTGTGTGTGTGTGTGTGTGTGTGTGTGTGTGTCTGTGTGTGTGTGTGCGCTCGCGCGCGCGCGTTTCGGATGGGTGAGTGTGTATGCGTTCTGTTCCAGAATAGAAAGACTTCAAGCACATTGCAACTTCCCTTTTTTAAGCTTTAGTTTTATTAGTTCAAGCATGATTAAAAGTTATGTGTATGTTTGTTAGTCTGTGGGTGTGGGTGTCTTTTTTTTTATTTCGTAATTGTATTTACCTAGTTGTGCTCACTGGAAAGAGCCATATGTACGTAGCTCACCGTCTTTTGATCGCTTTCATTTTTTTTGCTCATTGCAACTTATCATAGTTGTCCTTAGAACTATGAATTGAGTTAGCATTAACAACTTCCTCGCTTAGCGAATTCCAATTATCAGCTATTTTTACACTATAAAAGAACTTCCGAAAACGGCAAAGAAGTTTTCTTACAAAATTCACTTCCTGCACTAGAAATCAGAAGAGAAGTTTTCCTCTCTCTTGTACTCACTTCTAAGAGTAAGTGATGCAGTCATTAATGCCGGAAGTACATTGATGTATTATCAAGTGTGGTGTGGGTTCGATTCTTGGTCAGGTTCTGCTATATGTTTTGTTTTTTCACATTTAAAGTTTATTTGATACATACACTCGCTCACGCATACATACATACATACATACATACATACATACATACATACATACATTCGCATACACTTGTATGTAACTAACTAAACTGTCTTCCTACAGCGACCCTATATGAGTGAACAAAAGTACAGGTTCACTATTATGAAGTCTGTAAAATAATTAATTAATACAAACATTAACATGATAAAGAAATGAAATATGTTTCTTTAGTTTGTTATTATTATTTTAAGATGAGAAAACTTTTTAAAAGAAAACTCGGAAAAAATCTACATTATAAAAAACCTTTAAGAGAAAACTTTATTAAAAAAAAACTTTGAAACAAAACTTTCTTCTTGGAGTCGGAACTTTGTTTTAAAATTATATATATATATATATATATATATATATATATATATATATATATATATATATATATATATATATATATATATATATATATATATATATATATATATATATATATATATATATATATATATATATATATATATATATATATATATATATATATTTTTTTTTTTTTTTTTTTTTTTTTTCCCCATATGATTTTCCTTTTTTCGTTTTTATTCTTTATTTATTTATTTATCTGTTTGTATATATTTCTTCATTTATTTGGTATTTTGTTTTTACTACTACATATTTTGAGACTTCTCTGTTGCTCTAGGTTGATTACTCGTATCTCTCTCTCTCTCTCTCTCTCTCTCTCTCTCTCTCTCTCTCTCTCTCTCTCTCTCTCTCTCTCTCTCTCTCTCTCTCTCCAAA
>JAXCGZ010003507.1:0-10090 GCA_037179515.1 Halocaridina rubra | reverse complement strand
ACAGAGGTAGCCCAGTGGTAGGGGCAGTAGGAGGAGTTGGCAGTTGTGAAGCGACACAGCTTGTGGAAGAGCTGGGAGGATGGGCTGTGGCACTCCAGCAGTGCCATCTGAACGGTCGCTAGCTCCCTCGTCATTGCCCATAGAGCAAAGTAATCCCCCTATTTGTTTTCCTTTCTTGATGTCGGCTACCCCCCAATTAAAGGGGTAAACAGCCAAGGTAGATAGATAGAGCATCTTATATGAACATGAACAATAAATATCTGCTAAAATAAAGTTAAAAAGACAGATTACATTACCAACCTTGAAGTTGTTGACTCTGCCCCTACACCACTGTCACCATCTGAAGTATAAGATTCTCTTGAGCCCCAGCTGCGTCTAGGTAACTGAGGTGACATGCTTCCACCACCTGATGCTCCTCCTGCAGGGGATGCTCCACCGCCGCCGCCTGCATTCACAGCATTAGCTGAAGATGTAGATGATCTTCCAACAGGTTGTGGGGATGAAGCACTACTTAAAGGCATGGTGCTTACATGTCCCTATGGAATAGTTCAAATAAAAATACGTAAATGAAAAGAAATCCTTTGTATATGTGGACTGATATTCCCAAGAAGTTAATATTTTATTCATTTGTATTTGCTTTACTTTACTAAAAATACCTACAGTATTCAATACATCTAATTCTTACAGATTAATTCTCTAGCTAAGACAGCCTTCTTGTATATGCAATGCAGATATTTAGAAAAATATAGGGTTTTACACTTGAATAATCTCAGCAAAGAACACTACATATGGAATCAGACTGTTACACTAATTCATGAAAATATATACAGATTCACAAAAAAAACAAAGAATATACATTCAGCGAAAACAATATCACTTTATTTCATTTAAAAAACAGAAGTACCACAAGATACATGTAAACTAAGAATGTATAACTGTGATATGATAAAAATTCATATTAAACAATGAAAGTAAAAAACATCAAGTTACCTGCTGAGAAGTCAGTAAACTGCCCATTAGACTGTTAGTAAGGATGGATCGTTCCAAAGAAGAAGTATGAGATGCAGGCAAGTCCTAGGATATATTAGTACAGTAGTTACTCTTAGTTAAAAAATACAATAAAGATACAACAATACCACAAAAAATCATTTTAAATCTACACCCTTCCCCCCAAAAAAGACATACATGACCAAACCTACTTGCAATATGAAAATAAAATTTTTAGTGTTAATACATTTGACCTTCAGAGTTTGCTAAGCGAGGAGACTGTAAATGTTAAAGGCATTCATAGTTTTAAGGAGATATATATGTGACTTATATTCCTAACCTCTTCTCATGTAACAAAAGTCTTGAACACAGCAATAGTTGATAATGGTGGCTGGAATACACTTAAAGTTACTAAGGTTAATAATGGCTTTATTAGGGCTATTTAGAGCGATTACAGCAAGTGTATGCCCAAAAGCCTCTGTGCAGATGGACCTAAACTGTGCTACTAAGACGGCCATAAAACTTATTTCATATTTTTTTCTTATTTAACGATTGTGGCACCAGACGGGCATAAAAAATAAAATAAAATAGCCCTCATCGGGCCTGGGCACAAAGAAAACAAAGTACTGTAAATAGAAATAGACATGGAGAGTGTTGTTGCTGTGATTGTTTAATGTTATATAGATGGAGTGTAAGGAAAGTAAATGCAAGAGTATTAGCCGAGGTAACTATGATCACTACTGAAAGGGGAGGGCTTGTACTAGATTTAATTACTTCACCCTAGGGTCAGTGAGGAGGTAGTCCTTGACTCTCATTGGGGTAAGAAGGATGATTTCACATCTTATATCAACAAATCACCCTTTACTTTATTAATAACAGCGTGCAAGCGTAAATTTATATGAACGTGATAGGTAACTCCACAGCCAATGACAGCTTTACGGCCGACATCCGAGAACCTTTTTCCTTCCTTCAGCATATCTAACAGTTTTACCATTTCTGTTATGGTCAACATCTTCCTTTGCCACTTAGGCTTACTACCAGAAGCCTTAGAAGATGAAGGACGCTTAAGAGGCATTGCAGGGGTTGAAATACAAATGTTTCACAAAATCACAAGTACAACGTATTAAGAGGCACAACTCGAACGGCGCACACAAGAGTAGACTGAATGGGTGAGGCGAGACAATGGAAGATGCTGGGAGAACCAAGCTTCAATCAAAAAGCCAATCAGACCCCATGATACAGAACATTCAGAAAAACAACTCTGTGATTCGTCGTCTCCCACCCATCAGCCAATAGCATCCCATGTACTATCTCACGTAGGTGCAACCCTTTGCGTTTTCCAAGACGACAATACGTTATTGTACAATATTTTACATGGTGCAATACTGTGAGTTACATGTTTAAATTTATGTTTTTTACTATTTTTTACTGTTTTATTATTCTTAGGCTAGGAAATGCTTTTTTTTATCAATAAAATAATGAACATACTGGAAATTTCAATATGTACTATCTCATGTAGGTGCGACCCTTTACGTTTTCCGAAACGCCGATACCGGTATCGTATTTTTTATGGTGCAGTTACATGTTTAAGTTTATGTTTTTTACTATCTTTTACTGTATTATTACTCTTAGGCTGGGAAATACTTCTTTTTATTAATAAAATAATGAAAATACTAAAAATTTTAATATTTCCACATATCGTGGATTCTCACATATACCAAGAAAAAAAAAACGCTTGCCAAAAAAAACTGCGACGCACTGAATTCGCGAAAGGTGAATCATGATATAGCGAGGGATAACTGTGTATATACAGTGATCCTTCGTTTATCGCGAGGGTTAGGTTCTGGGACCCGTCGCGATAAAGGAATTTTCGCGAAGTAGGATCACCCTATATGTACATAGGTATTTTACATTTATTTTTACGTTTACTGTATAAACCCTCCCTGTACTGTTAACAAACCACCCTTTACTTCATAAATAACAGCATGCAAGCGTAAATTTATATGAAAGTGATAGATAAACTTACTGTGAATGAGGTGGAAATGACATGACATACTCATGTGCACAGGTATTTTACAATTATTTTTACGTTTACTGTATAAACCCTCCCTGCACTGTTAAAAAACCACCCTTTACTTTATAAATAACAGCATGCAACGTAAATTTATATGTACGTGATAGGTAAACTTACCGTGAATGAGGAGGTAATGACAATTGTAGACTCCAGAGGAAATTATTCCGCAGCCAATAACAGCTTTACGGCTGATTTATTAAAAGAAATAATCGCTGTTTTCCTGATATTTGCCTCGTCCTTTTTGATGTAGCGAACAGTAGATTCATTGAGGCCAAAATAGCGGCCAACATCAGTAAACCTTTTTCCTTCTTTCAGCATATCTAACAGTTTCACCTTATCTGTTATGGTTAACATCTTCCTTTGCCGCTTAGGCTCACTACCAGAAGTCTTAGAAGATGAAGGATGCTTGGGAGGCATTGCAGAGCTTGAAATACGTGAGTAAAAAATCACAAGCAAAACATATTAATAAGCACAACGTGAATGGCACACACGTGAGTTAGACTGAACAAGTGAGGCGAGACAATGGAGGATGGTGGGAGAACCAAACTTCAATGAAAAAGCCAATCAGACCCCATGAACAGAACATACAGAAAAACAATTCTGTGATTCGTCATTTCCCACCCTTTCATCCAATAGCATTTCATGAACTATCTCACATTGGTGCGAGCCTTTGCATTTTCCAAGACGCCAATACATTGTACGCTATCGGACAGTATTTCACATGAGTGCCCTGTGGGGCGGGCACAATATCAAAGAATAGCCTCACCGTATTCCCTGCGTGTCGTAAAAGGCGACTAAAAGTGGACGGGGCGGGGGGACTAGGAATCCCCCCCCCTTGTATCAACCTCCTGCGAGACGTCAAAGAAGAAGGGGAGTAGAGGGGAGAATAACTTCTCCCCAAACTTTAGTTTTGGGGTGTCTAAATGTGCGTGGTTGTAGTACGATAGAGAGCAAAAGATGTGAGATTGGATATATGTTTGGTAAGAGGAGGATGGATGTATTGGCATTGTGTGAGACGAAGATGAAAGGAAAAGGAGAAGAGGCATTTGGTGATGTGACGGGTAGGGTGTCTGGGGTTGAAAGGGGGAGAGCGAGAGAAGGTGTGGCATTATTGCTGAGTGAATGGATGGTAAATCAGGTAGTGGAATGGAAAGAAGTGTCATCTAGGCTGATGTGGGTGAGGGCTAGGATAGGAAGGGAATGTTGGGCTTTTGTTAGTGCGTATGGACCAGGATATGAGAGAAGTGAGGAAGAGCGGGATGAATTCTGGAATGAGTTAACTAGATGTGTGGATGGTCTGAGTAGAATAATAATAATAATAATAATAATAAACTTTATTTCCATTTTACAATGGGTAATCGTCAGCCAGGACAAGCCCCAACCCCCCACTGTGATGTCCACCCACAGCAGTTCCTGCCAGTAAACAGCTTAAACTCTCGGTCTTGGACGGGGACCGATCTTTCGACCTCGTGAATGCAAAGCCAGCGCGTTACCACTGTACTAGCCAGGAGAAGGAACTATGTAGTTGTGTTGGGTGACTTGAATGCAAGAGTGGGTGATGGAGAGATAGAAGGTGTTGTAGGAAAGTATGGGGTACCAGGTGGGAATGAGAGTGGCGAGAGACTGTTAGATATGTGTGTGGAGCAAGAGTTGGTGATAGGTAATAGTTTATTTAAGAAGAAGTTAATAAATAAGTATACATGGATGAGAGTGGCAAATGGAAGAGTGAAAGAAAGAGCATTGATGGATTATGTGTTGGTAGCAAAGAGCATGATTGGTAGAGTGAAAGATGTACATGCATTCAGGGGTGTGGCTGCTGGGATGTCTGATCATTTTTTGGTTGAAGCAAAAGAGGCAGTAGCAAAAGAGTGGGGAAATAGTGTGGGGGGATGTAGAAAGGAAATAGTGAAGGTAGAAGAGTTGAAAAACCCAGAGAAGAGACAGGAATATCAGGACAGGTTGAGAGTGGCATATGACAGGGTGAAAGAAAGAGAAGTTGGGGAGTTAGGGGAGGAATGGGGGTTGATGAAAGATTTTGTGGGACATGCAAGTGATGTGTGTGGAAAGAGGTTTGTTGGAGGTGGAATGAGGAAGGGCAGCGAGTGGTGGAATGAAGGGGTGAAAATGAAGGTGGAAGAGAAAAAGAGGGCTTTTGAGGAATGGGTGCAGAGTAAAAGTAGGGAGAAGTATGAAAGATATAAGGAGAAAAATGTGGAAAGCAAGCGGAAGGTAGAGGAAGAGAAGAGGTTGGCAAATGTTAGGTGGGGACAGGATTTTAGTAGGTCATATGAGGAGAATAAAAAGAAGTTTTGGAAAGAAGTGAAGAGAGCAAGGAAGGGTGGATCGAGGATGGAAGACAGTGAAAGATGTGAATGGACAGATGTTAAGAGGGAACGATGCAAGGAAAAGATGGGCAAAATATTTTGAGTGCTTGCTGAATGTTGAGGAAGATAGAGAGGCAGCTATAGTGGCAGTGGGAGGGGTTCAAGGGCCACTAATGGGAGATGAAAATGAGAGAGAGATTACAAGAGAGGAGGTGAAAAGGGCATTGTATGAAGCAAAAGCAGGTAAAGCACCTGGAATGGATGGTGTGAGAGCGGAGATGTTGAAAGAAGGGGGTGTGACTGCATTGGAATGGTTAGTGAGAGTGTTTAATATATGCTTTATGTTGTCATTAGTGCAAGTGGATTGGGTGATTGCCTGTATAGTGCCCCTATACAAAGGTAAGGGAGATATGTATGAATGCAGTAATTTTAGGGGTATAAGTTTGTTAAGTGTGGTAGGAAAAGTGTATGGTAGGATACTGGTTAATAGGATTAGGGATAAGACAGAATATGTGATCGCAGAAGTGCAGAGTGGTTTTAGGAGAGGTAGAGGTTGTATAGATCAGATTTTTATAGTTAGGCAGTTATGTGAGAAATATTTAGCAAAGGGTAAGGATGTGTATTTTGCATTTTTGGATCTGGAGAAAGCATATGATAGAGTTGATAGAGAGGCTATGTGGAATGTTTTGAGATTATATGGAATCAATGGTAAATTGTTGCATGCAGTGAAGAGTTTGTATGAGGGTAGTAGAGCTTGTGTTAGGGTAGGGAATGAAGTGAGTGAGTGGTTTCCAGTGAGAGTGGGACTGAGACAGGGATGTGTGATGTCACCATGGCTGTTCAATTTGCATATTGATGGAGTTGTAAGAGAGGTGAATGAGCGAGTGCGTGGTCGAGGTTTGAGAATGGTAGATGGGGATGATAACGAATGGGAGCTGAATCAGCTGCTGTTTGCAGACGATACTGTGGTGGTGGCAGATTCAGAGGAAAAGCTGTGTCAGTTAGTGTCAGAATTTGGAATGGTGTGTGAGAGAAGGAAGCTGCGAGTGAATGTGGGAAAGAGTAAGGTTATGAGGTGTACAAGAAATGAGGATGGCGCTGGATTGAATGTTATGTTGAATGGAGAGACACTTGAGGAGGTTAATCAGTTTAAGTATTTAGGCTCGGTTATAGCTGCAAATGGTGGAGTGGAAGCAGATGTGTGTCACAGAGTGAATGAAGGATGTAAAGTGTTGCGTGCATTGAAAGGAGTTATGAAGAATAGAGGGTTGGAAATGAATGTTAAGAAAGTTTTGTATGAGAAAGTGGTTGTGCCAACTGTGATGTATGGATCAGAGTTATGGGGTATGAAAGTAAGTGAGAGACGGAAACTAAATGTGTTTGAGATGAAATGCCTGAGGAGTATGATTGGTGTATCTCGATTGGATAGGGTTAGGAATGAAGTGGTGAGAGCAAGAACGGGTGTGAGGAGAGAAATTGCAGCCAGAGTAGATATGAATGTTCTGAGATGGTTTGGCCATGTGGAAAGGATGGATGATGAAAGACTGCTGAAAAAGGTGATGAATGCGAGAGTTGATGGGAGAAATGCTAGAGGGAGGCCTAGGTTTGGATGGATGGATGGAGTAAGGAGAGCCCTGAATGATAGGAGGATGGATGTGAGGGAAGCAAGCGAGCGTGCTAGGAATAGGAATGAGTGGCGAGCGATTGTGACGCGGCTCTGATGGGCATCTGCTGTTACCACGGGGCTGCATCTTACAGAGATAGCCCTGTGGTAGGGGCAGTAGGAGGAGCTGGCAGTTGTGAAGCGACACACGTTGTGGAAGAGCCGGGAGGATGGGCTGTGGCACTCCAGCAGTGCCATCTGAACGGTCGCTAGCTCCCTCGTCATTGCCCATAGAGCAAAGTAATCCCCCTACTTGTTTTCCTTTCTTGATGTCGGCTACCCCCCAATTAAAGGGGGAAACAGCCAAGGTATATGTATGTATTTCACATGATGCAATACTGTGAGTTATATATCTAAATTTATGTTTTTTACTATTTTTTACTGTTTTATTACTCTTAGGCTAGGAAATACTTGTTTCATCAATAAAATAATGAAACGCTGATACTGGTATCGTACTTTCTATGGTGCAGAGTTACATGTTCAAATTTATGTTTTTTTACTATTTCTTACTGCTGTATTATTCGTAGGCTGGGAAATAATTTTTTTTTATTAATAAAATAATGAATTTTTTTTCCAATAAAATGAAAATACTGAAAATTTTTATTTTTTTAATATTTTTGCATATACCCACAAAAGAAAAAAAAAATATATATATATATTTATATATATATATATATCGCGATACAGTGAATTTGCGACAGAAGAATCGCGATAGAGCGAAGGATCACTGTATGTATATGTGACAGAGTGTTTCGCTCAAAGTCACCAGAGGCTGTTAGATGCCTTATTAAATAAATTAGTAACATAACTGTTATTTTCTAACTAAAAAAATAATTCCCACTTCTTGACTTTTGCAGATTATGATTATTTGCAATTTGTATTTTAGCTTATAGCTAATATTAAATATACCTTATTTACTCTTCTTGTACGTGTAGAAGTATAGCCCCGATATAAAGGCTGCTCCTATTTTCTGTCTGCTACGAGCCAAGAAAATTATGAGATATTAAAACCAGTAACCTAACTTTTCATTATTATTCTCGTTTTATTTTATTTGCTTCCACTTGTTGCACCTAAAAATACTGTCTCTCCCTTGCATCTCTGCTATAATTGCCTGCCAGGGACCACCACTAAAATAGTCCTTAAAATGATATCAGAGCCAATTACTGCTCTAGAAATGTATCCTACAGATGAACTCACCAGGAGGGACAATGAGACGCTCTCTTTTGGCGCCGAGACTGCCCGGAGGCAACATCTTGCCTGGGCAGTCTAAGTTTATTTCAAATCTTAATTACGTGGCATCTTCACAGGAATTCATCTAGCACAACAAGGTGAGGGATAGTGTATGGTAAAGCTCGTGGGTCAAGCAAATTGGTTTATTTTCGAGAATTAGTTACATTCGTTACTGGAGAAATCTTATGGATTTCTATTCTTAGATTCCATTCCCATACACACGAAATTTTGTAGATTACCAAACTGGAATCTCACATGCCAAAGTTAATTCCTTAACCTGTAAATTACAGCTGATATACATTGCTGAGAAGTTTCTTTTCACTGAATGTGATAAACGAAAATCTCATCCTCTGAAGACTGGTTATGAGCCCGTAAAAATCTATCTCTTTTCCTAATAAATTCTAATTTCATTTCACCCCTTTCTATCATCGTAAATAAAGTGTTTTACGTCAAAAACTCGCCAATAAAGCTATTTGCTAAACAAAATGCAAATATTTAAAAGGTAATTTTTCCCAGTTGGCTTTGCAAATATTTCTTGTTAACCACAATTTAATGAATGCATACCGTATTTATCTTGCTAATTCTTCATATGTGGGGATAAAGTGTTTTTAAGTTGCAAATACCTCAAAAGGTGGTTTTGCACCCTTTTTTTTCATTGCAAAGTTCTTGATAGCTAAAAGTGAATGAATACTGTAGTTATCTCGTAGATTCTTCCTTTATCCTAAATAGAGTGTTTTACCATATTAATTGTTAATCAGTAATAAGCATTGCAACTTTTGTGGTTGCCCACAATTTAAGGAATACATACAGTACTGTATTTGTCTTGCTTAATTTTCATTTATTGTGAATATATTGTTTTCCTTTAAAAACCAGTAAAGAATTAATGGTTTTGTATGCTATTATGGTAGCATAAATATTTCTGGTTAGCTGTGAATAACCAATATATATTCATCCAGTAGAATGACATTGGAAACTCATTATATGTGTGCTCATGCTTTCAGTTTCCCATTATAAACAGTGTGTCATTTCTGTTTCTGAAATTGCAGTGTCCTGTATTCTACTCTGCCTGTGTGACAGAGGTAATCATCGAGTTGAGGCCAAAGTCTTGGCATACGTCCGTGGTGCCGGGAAACGAAATCGTACTCACCACCTCCGGGATTCGAGGCAGCATTTCATAAAATTTAATTTGAGAAATTTAATTCAATTCTTTTAATGTCATTGCATTTCCAAAATTAAAAGAAAGTTGAATTCTGAGTTTCATTTAACCGACTAATGGTAATAGAGATGGGGTGTTCAAGTACAAATATCTGTCCTGTCTGTTTGTGAGCTCTTAACCGAGCTCAGTACTTTGAGTCCCCTTAGTAAAACAGAATCTTAACAACACTCTAGCATCCTAAACCCCCACAAGATTGGCGCCCGAACAGGGACCCGAACAGACAGACTGATTTTATAAATTTATTTTTATTTTGCTTTTTAACATTGCACATGAAACCCGATTACCATTGGCTCGATTATTGAAATGAATGAATCTTAGGCTGCACATGAAAATTTTCGCGCTAGAGACGTTGCGGATAAAGAAATTTTTCTTTATTTTCAATATTAATTATGGTAACCAATATTTTCTTGTTTCCCATGTGGTAAACAATATTTCAGGAAATCTACATGAGATTATGTGGTAACAGACTTTAGAAATTTTGCATGACGAGAAGACGTGTTATTTAAAATTTCATTTATATGCGTGATAAGATTGAGTTTTAAAGCATTCGTGTTTTATATATCCGTTAAAGGGTGATACTTGTTAGGAATTGGGAG
>JAXCGZ010003506.1:2500-10120 GCA_037179515.1 Halocaridina rubra | reverse complement strand
TAGAAGCTTGCAGCCTACGAGAACTCACAAACCTAGAAACTTGTCTTCAAGCAACTTATATCTAACCTACACTCCAACGTGGATATTGGGAAGATAGTATTTCTCCGATGTGTGTAAAGTTTGCAAGGAGGGCGCCGCCCGGTTTGCTCTCCTCTGTCCTAGAGGACGCATCCGGGCTTGCCCCCCTCCATCCCGGAGGGCGCCGCTAGGGCTTGGCCCCCCTCCACCCCGGAGGGCGCCGCTAGGGCATAGCCCCCCTAGGGATTGGCCCCCTCCATCCCGGAGGGGGCCGCTAGGGCATAGCCCCCCTAGGGATTGGCCCCCTCCATCCCGGAGGGGGCCGCTAGGGCATAGCCCCCCTAGGGATTGGCCCCCTCCATCCCGGAGGGGGCCGCTAGGGCATAGCCCCCCTAGGGATTGGCCCCCCTCCATCCCGGAGGGGGCCGCTAGGGCATAGCCCCCCTAGGGATTGGCCCCCCTCCATCCCAGAGGGGGCCGCTAGGGCATAGCCCCCCTAGGGATTGGCCCCCCTCCATCCCGGAGGGGGCCGCTAGGGCATAGCCCCCCTAGGGATTGGCCCCCTCCATCCCGGAGGGGGCCGCTAGGGCATAGCCCCCCTAGGGATTGGCCCCCTCCATCCCGGAGGGGGCCGCTAGGGCATAGCCCCCCTAGGGCTTGGCCCCCCTCCATACCGGAGGGGGCCGCTAGGGCTTGGCCCCCCTAGGGCTTGGCCCAGCAACCTATATCTAACCTGCACTCCAACGTGGATATTGGGAAGATAGTATTTCTCCGATGTGTGTAAAGTTTGCAAGGCGGGCGCCGCTCGGTTTGCTCTCCTCTGTCCTAGAGGACGCAGCCGGGCTTGCCCCCCTCCATCCCGGAGGGCGCCGCTAGGGCTTGACCCCCCTCCATCCCGGAGGGCGCCGATAGGGCTTGGCCCCCCTCCATCCCGGAGGGGGCCGCTAGGGCATAGCCCCCTAGGGCTTGGCCCCCCTCCATCCCGGAGGGGGCCGATAGGGCATAGCCCCCCTAGGGTTTGGCCCCCTCCATCCCGGAGGGGGCCGCTAGGGCATAGCCTCCCTAGGGCTTGGCCCCCCTCCATCCCGGAGGGGGCTGTAAGGGCATAGCCCCCCTAGGGATTGGCCCCCCTCCATCCCGGAGGGGGCCTCTAGGGGATAGCCCCCTAGGGATTGGCCACCTCCATCCCGGAGGGGGCCGCTAGGGCATAGCCCCCCTAGGAATTGGCCCCCCTCCATCCCGGAGGGGGCCGCTAGGGCATAGCCCCCCTAGGGATTGGCCCCTCCATCCCGGAGGGGGCCGCTAGGGCATAGCCCTCCTAGGGATTGGCCCCCTCCATCCCGTGGGGACCGCTAGGGCATAGCCCCCCTAGGGCTTGACCCCCCTCCATCCCGGAGGGGGCCGCTAGGGCATAGCCCCCCAAGGGATTGGCCCCCTCCATCCCAGAGGGGGCCTCTAGGGCTTGGCCCCCCTCCATCCTGGAGGGGGCCACTAGGGCTTGGCCCCCCTCCATCCCGGAGGGGGCCGCTAGGGCTTGGCCCCCCTCCATCCCAGAGGGAGCCGCTAGGGCATGGCCCCTCTCCATCCCGGAGGGCGCCGCTAGGGCTTGGCCCCCCTAGGGCTTGCTCCCCTCCATCCCGGAGGGGGCCGCTTGGGCTTGGCCCCCCTCCATCCCGGAGGGGGCCGCTAGGGCATGGCCCCCCCTAGGGGTTGGCCCCCCTCCATCCCGGAGGGCGCCGCTAGGGCTTGGCCCCCCTCCATCCCGAGGGCGCCGCTAGGGCTTGGCCCCCCTCCATCCCGGAGGGCGCCGCTAGGGCTTGGCCCCCCTCCATCCCGGAGGGTGCCGCTAGGGCTTGGCCCCCCTCCATCCCGGAGGGCGCCGCTAGGGCTTGGCCCCCCTCCATCCCGGAGGGCGCCGCTAGGGCTTGGCCCCCCTAGGACGTGGCCCCCTTCCATCCCGGAGGGGGCCGCTAGGGCTGGGCCCCCCTAGGGCATGGGCCCCCTCCATCCCGGAGGGCGCCGCTAGGGCTTGGCCCTCCTCCATCCCGGAGGGATGATCAAAACTTGGTAAGTTATAGAAAATATAGAGGGCTGCGGTAGCTCTGTGGTAGAGAGCGTGAGTCGGGAAGTGACAAGCCCGACTACATTGGGGTGCTTAGGAAGGGCAGCCAGTTTTAATCCCCCTTATAGCTCCAACATGTATGTCTATCCCTCATTCGAATGGAGATTAATATTCACATAAAACGGTAAAGAAAATTACACACACACACACACACACACACACACTATATATATATATATATATATATATATATATATATATATATATATATATATATATATATATATATATATATAGATAGATAGATAGATAGATAGATAGATAGAATGTTAATATAATCGAGAATTATGGCACCTTGATTATCCAGCTAGATTACAATTTCAAAGAATTATATCATCTTATTCCTAACTCTTCTGATTCCGATTATTCAAATAATGTAAAATTAAGTATTCCAATTCCTTAGCATTCATATTTCAATGATTCCGATGACGTAAATTACATAATTCCAGTTACCATGCGTTTAAATCCCGGAGATTTTTTTTTACGTAAATTTGCGTAATTCCAATTCTAAGCTATTAGGTTCTGATAATTTTAATTACTTCAATTTGCGTATTCAAATTCCTGCCCATTCCGATTCCGATGATTCCAATGACGTAAATTTCGTTTTTAAAAATCCTAAGTACATATAAACAAACGATTCCTATGACGTAAAATACTTACTCCAGTTCCTACTCATAGAGATTTAGATGATTCCCATGACGTCACTTACGTATTGCAGTTCCTAATCATTCCTATTTCACTGTATCCTTTGACGTGAAATTTTGTCACCCAAATCTCATATTATGTTCAAAACGTTATCAGCAACAACAACAACGAAAACAATAACAGCAATAACAGCAACAACAACAAGTGAAGACATAATCGTCAAATGACGCCATAAATATACATATATCATTTTTTACAAAAAAAGAAGGATTATAATTGTTTACTAATGCATGCGCGGTGCACAATATCACGAAAGATTTGCTGAAGCGTAATGGCAGCTTACATAAAATAGTCCAGGAAATGTTTATAGATAAATAAATAAATAAATAAATAAATAAATGAATGAATAATTGTACATTTTACATACATACATACATACATATATATATATATATATATATATATATATATATATATATATATATATATATATATATATATATATAATATATAATAATAATAATAATAATAAAATAGATAATTAAAAATCAAATAAATTAAATATATATGAATAAAACGTATAAATAAGCATATGAAGTGATAAATGAGCAACTAACACACACAAATGAATAATTACATAAATATATAAGATTGAAAATATATTTCCAGAAATATAGCAAATAGTTACTCATTATAAATTAAAAAATCTAATAAATTGTATAGCGCAATTATTCAATGAATAACTAATACTACATATTAATGTAAGTATTAAACATATGAAAAATTAAAAATTAAGTTTATTTGTAAATAAATATATACAAAATGAATTCATTAGTTAATAAGTTATTGAACAATTACTTAATCAACTAAATAGATGAATAAGTAAATAAATAATCAAAATGAAAACAAATAGATATGAAATAAGTAAATAAAAAATGTAGCAGTATTGTCTCCCTATAGATTTCCCAGTAATAGCCCCCCCCCCTCTCTCATTCTATAACGACGACGGAGTGCCACCCCTTCAGTGCCAGATTTGGTCCCATTGAAATCGTGTCTGTTCATATGGAAATCAAGGTCTAATTCTCCTCAATGGGGGTTCATCGTTCGTCTCTCATTCAGCAAATTACTCGGTCAGTGGGAATTCAAAATGGGCACTTCCCCCCCCCCATTTAGCTATTACTTTGCTGCTATTCTAGTATTTCGAGTCTTGTAACTTTAGTTTTATATATATATATATATATATATATATATATATATATATATATATATATATATATATATATATATATATATATATATATATATATATATATATATATATATATATATATTATATATATATATATATTTTTTTTTTCAGTTGGTTGTCTCCTATTCAGGAAATTACTGAGTCAGCAGGAAATAAGAAAGTTTTTTTTTCCATATACTCATGACTTTGCTACTATTTTGGACTTTATTTTTTATTATTATATGTAGCTTTATCTATTATCCTGATTATTTTCGTTTCCACCGAAAGATTTATATAAAACTGTTTCTCAAAGGGATTTGGATTGTCTCCCATTCAATATATTACTATATCAGCAGGATTTAAGAAAGGGATTTTTTTTTTAGGTTAATTTTTGGTTTCTATTCTGGCATTGAGTAAGAATTGGTATAGTTATATCTTTTATTTTGTTTATCTCGTTTTCTTACAAGGAGATAATTGTGGTTCTCAAATTAAACTTTTTTTTTTTTCTTTTCACCGGGACATGCAAAAACTGCCCTCATCAATAAAGGTCCGGGCACGAGAAAATACCAAGACGAAGGAAAAGAAAAAGGTTAAAGACAAGGAGAGATGAAGTAATATTACACAAAGGAAAACGACAGACGGAAAAAAAACAAAGTACAGAGGACCCAGAGATACTGTTCTGAGCATTAGATTTTAAACAGAAGTTTTTCTTTCCAATCTGAAGATTATTTTCCTTTTACAGAAACATGAATATGATTTTCAAATCAATGTGATGCGGCTAATATTTTGTCACTTTGCTGACCTGCAAATTTTTACGAATATTTTATTTGTTATTTTTTAATAATTTTGATTTTCATTAGCAAACATGAAACAGCTTTAAATCCCGCGTGAATTAGGAGATTAATTAGAGAGACAATAATAACAGTTACCGTGACAAATGCATCATGAATGGAGACATTGTAAATATTTGAGTAAATAAAAAATATATTTTTAAAATATCAAATAGGCGGATTATCGATTGTAAATCCTGGTATTTATAAAGGCTCTAATTACGTACTGACCCAAATGAGGGATTAAACATGAATTATATATGTATGAATTATATATGTATGTGTGTATATATGCATTTAAGTACTATATATATATATATATATATATATATATATATATATATATATATATATATATATATATATATATATATATATATATATATATATATATATATACGCATACACACACACACACATATGTCATTGTCATTATTGTTCTTACCTGTTATCATTATTATTATGATTATAAGTGTTTTAATTTATCATTATTATTATTATTATTATTATTATTATTATTATTATTATTATTATTATTATTATTATTATTATTATTATTATTATTATTATTATTCAATCATGTAGGTGTACTATTACTGTTTTCCCTTTTCTTTCTCCACCTCATGAACCAATATTTTTTTTTATCCCTTTCTTCTTCCTCTTTTTTTCCCCAGTTCAATTCTCCATTTCAATAAAGAAACACAAAAATGAAAAGAATCCGAATTCAGTTTATATTTCCAAACTGTTTCCCCCTTTATGCATATGTAAATAAGTGAGAAAAGAATTAAAAATGCAAATAAAACAAATTAAAAAGTTACCTAAATTTTTCACCATTTTTATTTAGAAATGTGAAAATAATGCTTTTGCTTCCTTTGGCATTTCAACTTTCAATATAAAATCATGAACCTAATGTACTCTGCAAGCTAAAAAACTAATAAAAATAATAATCTTTTAATACTGAATAGATAGATATTTTTCAATAGTAATAATAATAATAATAATAATAATAATAATAATAATAATAATAATAATAATAATAATAATAATAATAATAATAACAACAACAACAAAATATCAATATACAAGACCATATTCACAAATGGGTGTGCTCAAATATGCCAATTAGTATATATATATATATATATATATATATATATATATATATATATATATATATATATATATATATATATATATATATATATGAGAGAGAGAGAGAGAGAGAGAGAGAGAGAGAGAGAGAGAGAGAGAGAGAGAGAGAGAGAGAGAGAGAGAGAGAAGTAATTAAGAGTCTTTATAACCCAACAGTTCATTGACCTGAACGAGGAAGGCCCCACATTCAGTCGTCCTTCCAGTAACTTACTAACGCAATTTCAGTATCTGCTAATGAAGAACGGCCACCTCTCTCTTATTATTTTAATTTTATATTTGTGGTGATAAAATTATAAAATTTTTATTTATTTACTAGTGATATATCATGAATGCCTTTTTTTTTTTGTATCCTAAGGACTGATAGTAGGATTACTGTTTCTAAAATTTTCAATATTTTCTTGGTAATAATGCCCTTTTATGCAAATAATGGAATGTGTGTATGCCTATATATAAAAAAATATATATTTTTGGTTTAGTTTACAAATACTAGTAGAAGAGTATAGATAATATTTCCAATTATATATTCCTTCAAGAAGTTATATATTTTATCTACTTATATTCGATTACTGCATCTTAATACCTAGTAGGCCTATTGTTTATTAAACACGATAATGAGGAAAAATTAATGGTTCTGATTCTCAGTATTTTATTGTTTTAAGCAGTATTTTTTTCGATTTATTTACCAGCATTATCTCTCAGATATTTACCAGCTCTCACTCACTCACTCACTCTCTCTCTCTTTCTCTCATATAAAACTCACATGTAATTCATGCTTTTCTGACATTTTTCTTTATTTCTGCGATGTGTTCCACTTTCTATCATTGTATTTTTTTTCACAAAGTGAATTCTTACCCTTGTTTTATGACAAAGTTTCAATTGCTTGAGAATTTTTTTATATTTACTTCTGAAAAAAATGTATGCATTCCCCTCCGGTGTTTTTGTGTATTATATCTGTGTACGTGCTTATGTTACACACATAAACGCACACATATGCATAGGAACACACACACACACACACACACACACACACACACACACACACACACACACACACACACACACACACACACACACACACACACACACACACACAGTAAGGGCAGCATATGCATTCTTATCAAATGTAAGGGTAGCCTTCAGGCACATGGACAAGGAAATGTTCAGAAATATTTATGTAACCTATGTGAGGCCAAAACTCGAATATGCAGCCCCCTTTTGGAATCCGCACTTGAAAAAGCACATAGCTAAACTTGAAATAGTTCAAAGACATGCCACGAAACTGGTGCCAGAAATACGCAATCTCAGTTATGATGAGAGGTTGAGGGAATTAGACTTACCATCACTCGAAGCTAGAAGAGTGAGGTGGGATATGGTGACAGTCTTTAAATTCCTTCATGGTTATGATAGAGTGGATAGGGATCGATATTTT
The DNA here is from genome assembly GCA_037179515.1 of Halocaridina rubra. Classification (NCBI taxonomy): domain Eukaryota; kingdom Metazoa; phylum Arthropoda; class Malacostraca; order Decapoda; family Atyidae; genus Halocaridina; species Halocaridina rubra. The sequence goes on along the minus strand of JAXCGZ010003506.1, from coordinate 2,696 downwards.
GATATGGCTGGCTCTAGAACTAGAGGTCATAGTTTGAAGCTTCGTAAGAAAACTTCTTTGCAGGATGTAAGGAAATACTTTTTCAGTGTAAGAGTAGTTGATAATTGGAATTGGCTAAGCGAGGAGGTAGTTAATGCTATCTCAATCCATAGTTTTAAGGACAGGTATGATAAGTATCACTAAGTCTAAAATGGAA
>JAXCGZ010003505.1:0-10168 GCA_037179515.1 Halocaridina rubra | reverse complement strand
TCGTAAGAATCTATCTCTTTTCCTAATAAATTCTAATTTCATTTCACCCTTTTCTATCATCGTAAATAAAGTGTTTTACGTCAAAAACTCGTCAATAAAGCTATTTGCTATACAAATTGCAAATAATTAAAAGGTAGTTTTACCCTGTTGGCTTTGCAAATATTTCTTGTTAACCACAATTTAATGAATGCATACTGTATTTATCTTGCTAATTCTTCATATGTTGGGGATAAAGTGTTTTGAGTTATAAGTTGCAAATACCTCAAAAGGTGGTTTTGCACCCTTTTTTTTCATTGCAAACAGTTCTTGATAACCAAAAGTGAATGAATACTGTATTTATCTCGTAGATTCTTCCTTTATCCTAAGTAGAGTGTTTTACTATATTAATTGTTAATCAGTAATAAGCATTGCAACTTTTGTGGTTACACTTAATTTAAGGAATACACACAGTACTGTATTTGTCTTGCTTATTCTTCATTTATTGTGAATATATTGTTTTCCTTTAAAACCAGTAAAGAATTAATGGTTTTGTATGCTATTTTGGTAGCATAAATATTTCTGGTTAGCTGTGAATAACCAATATATTTTCATCCAGTAGAATGACATTGGAAACTCATTATATGTGTGCTCATGCTTTCAGTTTCCCATTATAAACAGTGTGTCATTTCTGTTTCTGAAATTGCAGTGTCCTGTATTCTACTCTGCCTGTGTGACAGAGGTAATCGTCGAGTTGAGGCCAAAGTCTTGGCATACGTCCGTGGTGCCGGGAAACGAAATCGTGCTCACCACCTCCGGGATTCGAGGCAGCATTTCATAAAATTTAACTTGAGAAATTTAATTCAATTCTTTTAATGTCATTGCATTTCCAAAATTAAAAGAAAGTTGAATTCTGAGTTTCATTTAACCGACTAATGGTAATAGAGATGGGGTGTTCAAGTACAAATATCTGTCCTGTCTGTTTGTGAGCTCTTAACCGAGCTCGGTACTTTGAGTCCCCTTAGTAAAACAGAATCTTAACAACACTCTACCATCCTAACCCCCAACATACACGCTCATACGCAGGCACGACCATCCATGGGTTGGTAGGAGGGGTAGCCATTAGGAGACTTAAACAGAAAATCAAGAATTTAGAGGCAATGGTTATAAGCCTTGATGAAAAAATTCGGAATATGGATGGAGAAATGAAAGAGAATGAAACACTCAGAGAGCAAATAAGATCTTTGGAGGAAGCCAATAAAGCACAAGGGCAGGAGAGAAAGGAACTAGAAAAAAGAATAAAGAAGGTGGAAGGGGAAAAGATTCAACTAGAATCTAGAATTTCTAAACAAGAAGATAAAAACAAACAGCTGAATGACAACCTAAAGGAATTAGATGTTAGTTCACTGCTCTCTTCTGAGAGAGACGAGATTGCTGCTTGGAATGTCCAGATTAAGGAAAACATTGAACAGTTCAGAAAAGAGTTCCAGGAGCTGAATATGGAAAATGATGCCATGAAAACTTCCTTTGCTGATGCACTAAAGGGGAATGTGGCAGTAAAAGAGGCTGTAAAGGTGGTGGCACTGGAAAACATACAAACAGTTGACTATAAAGAGACAGTAATCGAAAAAATGAAAGACGTTGTGATGGAAAGGGCAAACCCACTCATCAGACAGGCACTTGATAAGGAGAAGACAGTGGTAATCTCAGGCATAAGCGAGTCCCAGGAGCCAACATGGCAGGGGAGACTTGAAGAAAATAAAGCTAGGGTTGTAGACCTGATAAGAAAGCTTGGAGTAGTATGTGGTCCTGAGGATATTGTAAACATACACCAACTAGGTAAATATTCGAGGGAAGGAAAGCCGAGACCAACAAACGTAACCTTTGAGAGAGGGGAAACATGTAGGGAAATATTGTTGAGAAAAAAAAGTCTAAAAGACCTTCAAGAATTCAAAGAAGTGTTCATTAGACGATACAGAACACAGAAAGAGATGGGAAACATCAAAAACTTGTTGCAAGAGGCAAGATTGTTAAATGATGAAAGAAATGAAGAAGAGAAGAAAAATTTTCATTACAGAGTTCTTCCAGACAAAGGGGAGATAAAGAAGATAATGACAGAAGATCAGGGGATGGGGCCTCATTAAGATTGTTATACACAAATGCTGATGGGTTAGCTGGTAAGGCAGTAGAATTAAAAGATAGGATTCACAACAATAAGGCAGATATAGTAGCAATTACAGAGATTAAGTTGAGTGAGGACATAAACAGTGTCACAGTTTTTCCTAAGGGCTTCAGAATACTAAGGGTTGAAAGATCTGAGAGGACTGGTGGAAGGATAGCACTGCTCATAAGTGAAAGGATTCAAGTTGATGAAATAAACTTGGCTATAGAAAGTGAGTTCAAGGAATTTCTTGTTGCTCGCTTAAATACTGGGTCAGAGAGCATTATAATAACTGTTGTATACAACCCACCAAGGAACCAAAATAGGCTTGAAGTTTATGAGGAAAGCCATATAGGTACTATTGAAGTCATAAACTCAGTTGTTAACATGGTACGGGAAAAAAAATGTAGGATTTTGATTATGGGAGACTTTAATCATAAAGAGATAGATTGGATAAATCTTGACCCACACAGTGGTGAGGACTCATTCGGGGCAAGATTCCTAGATTGCGTACAAGGGAATTTCCTACACCAACATGTAATGGAACCAACAAGGGCCAGGGGTGGGGATGAGCCATCACTACTTGATCTAGTGTTCACAGGTAATGTGTTGGATATTGAAAAAATTGAGTATGTATCACCAATTGGAAAGAGTGACCACTGTGTGTTGTTGATGGAGTATATCATTGAAGATATTCTTCCTGAGAGTAGAGGCACTGAGGACATGAGGAGGAACTATCGGAAAGGAGATTACATCAAAATGAATGAGCTATTTGCAGTTATTGACTGGAGAACCTTATTTTACAACAAATCTGTACAAGAAATGTATGACATCTTTTGTGAGAAATATGGGAAGATAGTAGATTGCTGCATACCTGTCACCAATGTAGGCGTAATTCATGCCAGAGAGAAATGGTTCGTTAATGGGTGTAAAAGAGCTAAGGAGTGGAGAGACAAATGCTGGAAAAGGTATAGGAGGAGAAAAAACATAAATGCCTGGCAAACCTACAAAAGAGCTAGAAATGACTACCTAAGTAAAAGGAGAGAGGCAGAGAGAGACTATGAGAGGGACATCACCAGGAAGGCTAAAGAAAATCCCAAGCTTTTCCACAGCTTTATCAGAGGAAAACTGAAGGTAAAAGAACAGGTTTTAAGGCTAAAGAGAGCGGATGGAAGCATCACTGAGACGTATGAAGAGATCTGCTAAGAATTAAGCAAGGAGTTTCAGTCAGTATTTACAGTAGAAAATACCCCACCCCCCTCAGATTGCAGTGATAGAAGCTCAAGGGCCGGTATTAGAGAACATCAACCTTACAGTCACAGAGGTATGAAAAGCGCTGATGGATTTAGATATTCATAAAGCTACAGGTCCTGATGACATATCCCCTCATGTGCTTAAAAAATGCGCAAACTCAATATCAGTGGCACTAAGTATCATATTTAAAAAGTCACTGGAGTAAGGGGAGATTCCAAGATGCTGGAAACAAGCAAATGTGATACCTATCTTCAAAAAGGGAAGGAGGGATATGGCTCTGAACTATAGACCAGTTTCCTTGACCAGCATAGTTTGCAAAGTTATGGAGAAACTACTAAGGAAACATATCTCTCTTCACTTGGAATCCTTCAACTTTTTGTCAGTGAGGCAACATGGCTTCAGAGAAGGTAGATCAACAGTAACAAACTTATTAGAATTTTATGATGAGGTAAGCCAAATCTTACAGGAAAGAGAGGGCTGGGCAGATTGCATATTCCTAGACTTCCAGAAAGCGCTTGACACTGTTCAACATGGGAGACTTATTAGGAAGCTGCAATCAATGGCTAGAATAGGTGGAAATGTTTTGGAATGGATAAAAACTTACTTAGAAGGAAGGGAACAGAGGGTTAGAGTAAGACACTCAGTGTCTGAATGGAGAAGAGTTAGTAGTGGAGTTCCACAGGGTTCAGTTTTAGGGCCACTTTTGTTCTTTGTATATGTAAATGACCTACCAGAGTCTGTAAATTCATTCATGAATATGTTTGCAAATGATGCAAAGATTGTGAAGAAAGTGAAAAAACGAGAACAATGGTAGAGAACTTCAGGAGGATCTAAATAATCTGCATGAGTAGTCAGAAAAGTGGCTAATGAAATTCAATACTTCAAAATGTAAGGTAATGAGAATGGGTACAAGTGCAAGAAGGCCCAAGCTTGACTACTCGGTGGCTGAAGTACAACTTCAAGAGACAGAAAATGAGAGAGATCTAGGAGTAAACATACTGGCAGATTTGTCTCCAGAAATACATATAAATGGCATAGTAAGGGCAGCATATGCATTCTTATCAAATGTACGGGTAGCCTTCAGGCACATGGACAAGGAAATGTTCAGAAATATTTATGTAACCTATGTGAGGCCAAAACTCGAATATGCAGCCCCCTTTTGGAATCCGCACTTGAAAAAGCACATAGCTAAGCTTGAAAAAGTTCAAAGACATGCCACGAAACTGGTGCCAGAAATACGCAATCTCAGTTATGATGAGAGGCTAAGGGAATTAGACTTACCATCACTCGAAGCTAGAAGAGTGAGGGGGGATATGGTGACGGTCTTTAAATTCGTTCATGGTTATGATAGAGTGGATAGGGATCGATATTTTGATATGGCTGGCTCTAGAACTAGAGGTCATAGTTTGAAGCTTCGTAAGAAAACTTCTTTGCAGGATGTAAGAAAATACTTTTTCAGTGTAAGAGTAGTTGATAAGCTGGAGAAGAGAGCAAGTGATGAGGCACAAGCACAACGTGATGAGGCACAAGCACAACGTGAGGAGGCACAAGCACAATGTGATTACCTAATTGTTATTACCTAATTGTGTTTACGGGAAAGAGCCCAAAGCTCGTATCTTCCCGTCTCCTGATCGGTTCCATTTTAGACTTAGTGATACTTATCATACCTGTCCTTAAAACTATGGATTGAGATAGCATTAACTACCTCCTCGCTTAGCGAATTCCAATTATCAACTACTCTTACACTGAAAAAGTATTTCCTTACATCCTGCCAAGAAGTTTTCTTATGAAGCTTCAAACTATGACCTCTAGTTCTAGAGCCAGCCATATCAAAATATCGATCCCTATCCACTCTATCATAACCATGAAGGAATTTAAAGACTGTCACCATATCCCCCCTCACTCTTCTAGCTTTGAGTGATGGTAAGTCTAATTCCCTCAGCCTCTCATCATAACTGAGATTGCGTATTTCTGGCACCAGTTTCGTGGCATGTCTTTGAACTTTTTCAAGCTTAGCTATGTGCTTTTTCAAGTGCGGATTCCAAAAGGGGGCTGCATATTCGAGTTTTGGCCTCACATAGGTTACATAAATATTTCTGAACATTTCCTTGTCCATGTGCCTGAAGGCTACCCTTACATTTGATAAGAATGCATATGCTGCCCTTACTATGCCATTTATATGTATTTCTGGAGACAAATCTGCCAGTATGTTTACTCCTAGATCTCTCTCATTTTCTGTCTCTTGAAGTTGTACTCCAGCCACCGAGTAGTCAAGCTTGGGCCTTCTTGCACTTGTACCCATTCTCATTACCTTACATTTTGAAGTATTGAATTTCATTAGCCACTTTTCTGACCACTCATGCAGATTATTTAGATCCTCCTGAAGTTCTCTACCATTGTTCTCGTTTTTTACTTTCTTCACAATCTTTGCATCATCTGCAAACATATTCATGAATGAATTTACAGACTCTGGTAGGTCATTTACATATACAAGGAACAAAAGTGGCCCTAAAACTGAACCCTTTGGAACTCCACTACTAACTCTTCTCCATTCAGACACTGAGTGTCTTACTCTAACCCTTGTTCCCTTCCTTCTAAGTAAGTTTTTATCCATTCCAAAATATTTCCACCTATTCTAGCCATTGATTGCAGCTTCCTAATAAGTCTCCCATGTGGAACAGTGTCAAACGCTTTCTGGAAGTCTAGGAATATGCAATCTGCCCAGCCCTCTCTTTTCTGTAAGATTTGGCTTACCTCATCATAAAATTCTAATAAGTTTGTTACTGTTGATCTACCTTCTCTGAAGCCATGTTGCCTCACTGACAAAAAGTTGAAGGATTCCAAGTGAAGAGAGATATGTTTCCTTAGTAGTTTCTCCATAACTTTGCAAACTATGCTGGTCTAGGAAACTGGTCTATAGTTCAGAGCCGTATCCCTCCTTCCCTTTTTGAAGATAGGTATCACATTTGCTTGTTTCCAGCATCTTGGAATCTCCCCCGACTCCAGTGTCTCCTTAAATATGATACTTAGTGCCACTGATATTGTGTTTGCGCATTTTTTAAGCACATGAGGGTATATGTCATCGGGACCTGTAGCTTTATGAACATCTAAATCCATCAGCGCTTTGCATACCTCTGTGGCTGTAAAGTTGATGTTCTTTAATACCGGCCCTTGAGCTTCTATCACTGCAATCTGAGGGGGGTGGGGTATTTTCTACTGTAAATACTGACTGAAACTCCTTGTTCAATTCTTTGCAGATCTCTTCATCCGTCTAGGTGATGCTTCCATCCGCTCTCTTTGGCCTTAAAACCTGTTCTTTTACCTTCAGTTTTCCTCTGATAAAGCTGTGGAAAAGCTTGGGATTTTCTTTAGCCTTCCTGGTGATGTCCCTCTCATAGTCTCTCTCTGCCTCTCTCCTTTTACTTAGGTAGTCATTTCTTGCTCTTTTGTAGGTTTGCCAGGCATTTATGTTTTTTTCTCCTCCTATACCTTTTCCAGCATTTGTCTCTCCACTCCTTAGCTCTTTTACACCCATTATCGAACCATTTCTCTCTGGCATGAATTACACCTACTTTGGTGACAGGTATGCAGCAATCTACTATCTTCCCATATTTCTCACAAAAGATGTCATTCATTTCTTGTACAGATTTGTTGTAAAATAAGGTTCTCCAGTCAATAACTGCAAAAAGCTCATTCATTTTGATGTAATCTCCTTTCCGATAGTTCCTCCTCATGTCCTCAGTGCCTCTACTCTCAGGAAGAATATCTTCAATGATATACTCCATCAACAACACACAGTGGTCACTCTTTCCAATTGGTGGTTCATACTCAATTTTTTCAATATCCAACACATTATCTGTGAACACTAGATCAAGTAGTGATGGCTCATCCCCACCCCTGGCCCTTGTTGGTTCCATTACATGTTGGTGTAGGAAATTCCCTTGTACGCAATCTAGGAATCTTGCCCTGAATGAGTCCTCACCACTGTGTGGGTCAAGATTTATCCAATCTATCTCTTTACGATTAAAGTCTCCCATAATCAAAATCCTACATTTTTTTTCCCGTGCCATGTTAACAACTGAGTTTATGACTTCAATAGTACCTATATGACTTTCCTCATAAACTTCAAGCCTATTTTGGTTCCTTGGTGGGTTGTATACAACAGTTATTATAATGCTCTCTGACCCAGTATTTATGCGAGCAACAAGAAATTCCTTGAACTCACTTTCTATAGCCAAGTTTATTTCTTCAACTTGAATCCTTTCACTTATGAGCAGTGCTATCCCTCCACCAGTCCTCTCAGATCTTTCAACCCTTAGTATTCTGAAACCCTTAGGAAAAACTGTGACACTGTTTATGTCCTCACTCAACTTAGTCTCTGTAATTGCTACTATATCTGCCTTACTGTTGTGAATCCTATCTTTTAATTCTACTGCCTTACCAGCTAATCCATCAGCATTTGTGTATAACAATCTTAATGAGGCCCCATCCCCTGATCTTCTGTCATTATCTTCTTTATCTCCCCTTTGTTTGGAAGAACTCTGTAATTAAAATTTTTCTTCTCTTCTTCATTTCTTTCATCATTTAACCTTCTTGCCTCTTGCAACAAGTTTTTGATGTTTCCCATCTCTTCCTGTGTTCTGTATTGTCTAATGAACACTTCTTTGAATTCTTGAAGGTCTTTTAGACTTTTTTTTCTCAACAATATTTCCCTACATGTTTCCCCTCTCTCAAAGGTTACTTTTGTTGGTCTCGGCTTTCCTTCCCTCGAATATTTACCTAGTTGATGTATGTTTACAATATCCTCTGGACCACATACTACTCCAAGCTTTCTTATCAGGTCTACAACCCTAGCTTTATTTTCTTCAAGTCTCCCCTGCCATGTTGGCTCCTGGGACTCGCTTATGCCTGAGATTACCACTGTCTTCTCCTCATCAAGTGCCTGTCTGATGAGTGGGTTTGCCCTTTCCATCACAACGTCTTTAATTTTTTCGATTACTGTCTCTTTATAGTCAACTGTTTGTATGTTTTCCAGTGCCACCACCTTTACAGCCTCTTTTACTGCCACATTCCCCTTTAGTGCATCAGCAAAGGAAGTTTTCATGGCATCATTTTCCATATTCAGCTCCTGGAACTCTTTTCTGAACTGTTCAATGTTTTCCTTAATCTGGACATTCCAAGCAGCAATCTCGTCTCTCTCAGAAGAGAGCAGTGAACTAACATCTAATTCCTTTAGGTTGTCATTTAGCTGTTTGTTTTTATCTTCTTGTTTAGAAAGTCTAGATTCTAGTTGACTCTTTTCCCCTTCCAGCTTTTTTATTCTTTTTTCTAGTTCCTTTCTCTCCTGCCCTTGTGCTTTATTTGCTTCCTCCAAAGATCTTATTTGCTCTCTGAGTGTTTCATTCTCTTTCATTTCTCCATCCATATTCCGAATTTTATCATCAAGGCTTATAACCATTTCCTCTATATTCTTGATTTTCTGTTTGAGTCTCCTGATGGCTACCCCTCCTACCGACCCATGGATGGGAGAGGTTTGGGACAGAGATGGCGTCATTTTTATGTTCTCCCTCTCACAGAATATAGAAAGAAGACGAGAAAGATGAAAAAAAAAGGAGAATAACTTTCAATTAAGCTTCACACCGAATTTTTATATCTCCATATAAGTGCTATTTAGTGACTCAGTTTATCTCTTTTCTGGTAACACACATCTTAACTTAAAAATTTTACCATGGTAATTTAAGGATAAAAAGAAAAAGAAAAAAAAATGCAACAAAACAAAAGTCAAACCTGAAGGAAAAATTCGAACCTGTGTCTGAGGTGGCACCCACCTGTTTCTGCTATATATTCTTCCTAACTGATAAACCCACTTGCTAACCAAGGTATGTTATCACAAGATTAGACTTTACATTTAACTCAATATATATACAAAATAAAAACAAAATAGTAAAAGAGAAAGCTAAAAGAAAAGCAAAAAAAAAATGAAGAAAATAAGACAGCTGTACTACTTGGCAACTTAACTCAGTACTGTTGACATGTGGAATTTTTTTTTTTTTTTACTTATTCAATTTTTTCTTGTATCAAACTAACTAAGAAGTTAATATAAATGGGAAGGATACTGATTTTAACAATATATGGAACCACAGGATCAGGTAAACGGCCTAAGAGCTTTCCCCAGTTTACACAAAAAATTAGGTAATGTGATGTGATGGCTTCACCTCTGGCAACTCTTCTAAATTTCCTTCAAGGCAGAACTGGACGGCAGCTTCTCTCTCCCCTCACGAAAAATGTTCTCAATTTTTTTTCCTTTAATATTTTGGACAGTCTCGTCATACAACAAATATAAGTTTTGTACTCACAATACTCTGCAGGATTTCAGATTTAGGTAAATTATGGTAAAGTTTTCCACTAAGCACTTAGTCACTCGAAACAATTAAAAATTTAAGAGGAGCAGTTCCGTGTGTCACTGAATGCGAGGTTAGTATGTGAACATGAGCTTGCGCTTGCTCGGCTCCGAGCGGGAATCCCAGACAGTAGTCCTTTTTCCGGAAATAGAGATTACAGGAATGGGGAGCACAAGAGCCCTTCACAGAACTTCAATCATCCAGCTCATCCTCCTCACACTCCTAAGCCTCATTACGGCCATGCATCCACACTCAAGAAGGATGACCCGGTAAGACCTAAGCCTCAGCAGTTCAGAGGCAAAGGCCATTACTCTGCTCCACCTTCCCAGGGTTTTCAGCCAAACTCTAAGAGGCACCACGCTCCCTCACACAGCGG
>JAXCGZ010003504.1:5000-10189 GCA_037179515.1 Halocaridina rubra | reverse complement strand
ATATATACAAATTTGTGGAATGGAAGGAAGTGTCCTCTAGGCTGATGTGTGTAAATGTTAGGATGGGTAGAGAATATTGGGCGTTTGTTAGTGCATATGGGCCTGCTATGAGAGAAGTGAGGAAGAGCAGAATGAGTTAACTAGGTGTGTGTGGATGGTCTGAATACAAGGAACTATTTAATTGTGTCGGGTGACTTGAATGTCAGAGTGGGTGATGAAGAGATAGAGGGAGTTGTTGGAAAGTATGGGATAACAGGTGAAATGATTGTGGTGAGAAACTGTTTGATATGTATGTGGAGAAAGAGTTTGTAATAGGTAATGCTTTCTTGAAAAAAAATATGGATAAATAAGTATGAGAAGGTGAAAGAAAGAGAAGCTGGAGAGTTAGAGGAAGAATGGGGGTTGATGTAAGAAAATTTTGTGAGACATGCAAGTGAGGTTTGTGAGAAGAGGTTTGTTGGAGGTTGCATGAGGAAGGGTAGTGATTGGTGGAATGAAGGGGTGAAAATGGAGATTGAAGAGAAAAAGAGGGCACTTGAGGAATGGCTGCAGTGTAACAGTATGGAGAAGTATGAAAGGTATAGAGTGAATAATGTGGAAAGCAAACGGAAAGTGCATGAAGCAAAGAGGATGTCAAATTTTAGATGGGGTCAGGATTTTGATAGGTCTTATAAGGAGAATATAAAGAAGTTTTGGAAAGAAGCGAAGAGAGTCAGGAAGGATCGGTCGAGGATGAAGGAGACAATAAAAGATGTGAATGGACATTTGTTAAAAGGAAACGATGAGAGAAAGCGATGGGCTGAATATTTTTACCAGTTACTGAATGTACAGGAGGATAGAGAGGCAGATATTGTAGCAGTAGGGGGAGTTCAAGTTCCAGTAATGGGAAAGGAGAATGAGAGAGAGATTACAAGAGAGGAGGTGAAGAAGGCATTGGATACAACAAAAACAGGTAAAGACCTGGAATGGATGGTGTAAGAGCAGAAATGTAGGAAGAGGGGGGTGTAATTTTATTGGAATGGTTGGTGAGAGTGTTTAATATATGATTTGTGTTGTCAGTGGTACCAGTGGACTGGGCAATTGCATGTATAGTGCTACTATACAAAGGTAAAGGAGATATACATAATTGTAGCAATTTTAGTTGTATAAGTTTGCTGAGTGTGTTAGAAAAAGTGTATGGTAGAATACTGATAAATTAGGATTAGGGATAAAACAGAAGATGTTATTGCGGATGTACAGAGTGGTTTTAGGAGAGTAGAGGATTACAGATCAGATTTTTATAGTTAGGCAGATATGTGTGAAGTATTTGGCAAATGTGAGGATGTGTAGTTTGCATTTTTGGATCTGGAGAAAGTGTATGATAGAATTGATAGAGATGCAATGTGGAATGTTTTGAGATTATATGGAATTAGTGGTAGATTTTTACGGGCAGTGAAGAGTTTATATGTTGGCAGTAAAGCTTGTGTTAGGGTGGGGTATGAAGTAAGTGAATGATTTGCAGTGAGAGTGGGGTTGAGACAGGGATGTGTGATGTCACAGTGGCTGTTCACTTTGTATATGGATCAAATCAAATCAAATCAAATCAGAACATTTATTTCCATTTTGTACAATGGTTATTCAACATTAATAGTAACTTATAAGTAGACATGTAATTAAACTAATAAATAAGAGGGTTAGACATATAGTTAAATTAAATGTAGCTTTCATAGAAAATAATAATGCTGTAATAAAAATGTTAACAATAATGTTAATAATAAAGTAGTAAGTATGCCACTAGATACAGGATCGTTATTATCGGCATCATTTCCATATTTGTTTCCTTACAATGAGAATAATTAGTTCTTAATGAGCAGCAACTATTTGTCCAAAAGAAAACTATATAGTTTGCCTTTGAAAGCTGTGAAGGAGGATGCATTTTTAAGATGCTCTGGAATATTATTCCAGAGTGTTGGCCCTTTGATAGTGATCATCTTTGAACCTGCTTCTGTGTTTGTTCTGTGAATAAAGAGCTCACTGCTCTGTCTTGTGTTGGTTCCCCTTATATCCCTGACTGTTTTTAAATCAAATAGCCTGCTTGGATAATGATGGTCCAAAATTTTGAATACAAAAACATAAATAGCATAAGCGACCTTATTTTCTGCCCGCAGCCACCCAAGTTTATTGAGAGCTGGTGTGATGTGGTCATATTTTCTTATTCCTCCCAGGGCAACTCGAGCTGCAAAATTAATAAGCATCTGTATTCTGTTTATCTGAGTCTTAGTGGTAGCTCCCCAAACAGTTGTGCAGTAATTAATGTGACTTAGGGCTAGAGATTCAACAATAGTTATTCGAGTGGTACTCTCAAAATTGTCTTTTATACGTGATAAGTACATTAATGTTCCTGTAACCTTTTTTGCATACTTTATCTATGTGGGAATCAAACAACATGTGGTTATCAAAGTGAATTCCTAGGTTTTTGACTGTTTTGCTAGGTGTGATAATATTGTCGCAAAAATTAATTGTTGTGTTTTCTGGAATTTGTGCTATGTGGAACCTTGAACCAATAAATATGCACTGTGTTTTACTTTCGTTAATTAACAGCCAAATTTCTTGGAAATAGGTTTTAATTTTTGACAGAGTGCTTTCTGCTCTTAAAGTTAGCTCTGGGAGATTATTAATATCACCACTAAGGAGTAGTTGAGTGTCATCTGCATATTGTACGACTAGACAGTCAGAAATGAAAGAAGATAGATCATTTACGTAAATGGAGAAGAGGATAGGACCAATTACTGATCCCTGTGGAACACCAAATGATAAATTTTTTGGCACAGAGATAATGTTGTTAAGACGTATGGACTGTTTACGATTAGATAGATACTCTCTAAACCAGCTTGGATCAATATTTAAGTTAATACATTTACTTAAAAGAATTTCATGGTTTACACTGTCGAAGGCTTTTGATAAGTTTAATAAAATTAGCAAAGATATTTTTTTCATATCTATATTATTATATATACTATTCGTAACTTTAAGCAGTGCAGTTTCCGTCGAGAGTTTTGGTCTGAAACCATGTTGGCTAATCGTTAGTAGCCTATTTGATTCTAAATATGACATAAGTTGGCATGCAACAATTTTTTCTAATATTTTAGAGAAAATGGGTAGCAGGGAAATGGGACGATAGTTTGTCACATCTTCTCTGTCCCCCTTTTTATGCAGAGGTATTACATTTGATATTTTCCAAGAGTCAGGAAACTTTTTAGTAACAATGGAAGTGCTCATAATAGTTAGAATATAGGATGCAATCATGGGTAGAGCATCTTTGATGAACTAAAATGGTATACCATCTGAACAATAAGAGCCAGAGTTTCTTAGGCTCTTTATGGTAAGAATTAGGGTAACACAATCTATAGGATTTATCTTGAAGTACTCTCTTGTGTTTTCATTGGAAGATTTGCATTGCCTCTTTGATGTCATTAGTTAGCCAGGGGGCTGTGGGGCGGGTTATTTTTCTTGTTACAATGGGTGCACAACTATCTAAGCATTCAAGGAAGACTTTTGTTAAAATCTCAACCTGCAAATCGACGTTATCTGTGTATTTAATTCTATTAAGTGCATTTGTGTTGTTGATTAATGTTTCACAAAAGATATCAGGGGAGTAATTTTTTAGACACCGGAATGTCTTGAGGAGAGGCTTCCTTTTCGGCTTGTTTATGTTTAGCATAGCAATGTTCAGCTCGTGGTCTGCAATTGGGCAGGGAACTACGTCCCAATAGGGTATACTTTCCACTTTATTTGTTATTATCAGATCTATAAGAGACCTAGAATTAGGGGTTATGCGGGTCGGTTTTGTCACTATTTGTGTTAACTTCACAGTGTTGATCACCCTTTTCATTTTGTTATCTGCTGAGAGCAAGTCATCATTAAAATCACCAAGTATGTATATGGGTTTATGACGCACACAGATATTTCTGAATGTTTCTAGCAGATGATTGAATGAACTGGTAGGTGCTTTAGGGTGACGGTAAGCACACCCTACAATGAAAGATGGAAGTTTCTGATACTGCACAGTGATCCATAAATCTTCGAGCTCCTCAGTTTTTTCTAGACCTGTGGTTATTTCTGATGCACTAAGAGAATTTGGTCGTGGATTGAAGATTGTAGATTGGAATGAAAATGAGCGGGAGTTGAATCAGTTGCTGTTTGCAGATGATACTGTGGTGGTGGCAGACTCTAAGAGTAAGCTATGTCAGTTAGTGACAGAATTTGGAAGGGTGTGTGAGAGAAGAAAGTTACAAGTGAATGTGGGAAAGAGTAAGGTTTTGAGGTGTACAAGATGGTGCTAGACTGAATGCTATGCTGAATGGAGAGGCACTTGAGCAAGTAGATCAGTTCAAATATTTAGGCTCTGTTATAGCTGCAAATCTTGGAGTGCAAGCAGATGTGCGTCAGGGAGTGAATGAAGGATGCAAAGTGTTTGGTGCAATGAAGGGAGTAATGAATATTAGAGGACTGGGAATGAATGCTAAGAAAATTTGTATGAGAAAGTGGTTATGCCGACAGTAATGCATGGCTCATAGTTATGGGGTATAAAAGAAACTGAGAGACAAAAACTGAATGAGTTTGAGGTGAAATGTCTGAGGAGTATGATCTGGTGTATCGCAGTTGGATAGGGTTAGGAATGAAGTGAGAGGGAGAATGGGTGTGAGGAGAGATTAGGCCGCTAGAGTAGATATAAATATTAAGATGGTTTGGTCATGTAGAGAGAATGAATAATGAATCACTACTGAAAAAGGTAATGGAATCGGAAGTTGATGGGAGAAATGCCAGAGGGAGGCCTAGGTTGGGGTGGATGGATGGAGTAAGGAGGGCCTTGAATGATATGAGAATGGATGTGAGGGAGGCATGTGAGCCTGCGAGGAATATAAATGAGTGCGAATAATTGTGACGAAGTTCTGACTGGCATCTGCCGTCATCATGGAGTGCCTTGTAGAGGCAACCTGTGGTAGGGGCAGGAGGGGATTTGGTAGTATTAAGCGACGTAAGTTGTGGAAGAGGGGGAAGGATGGATGTGGCACTCCAGCAAGTACCATCCAAACCCTTGGCCAAATTCCGTGTCATTGCTAGAAGAACGAAGTGTAACGACATGTTGTGTTATTTGCTTCTTCTTGGTTGTCGGTTACCCCCAAAATGGGGGAAAATGTCAGGGTAAA
>JAXCGZ010003503.1:5000-10233 GCA_037179515.1 Halocaridina rubra | reverse complement strand
ACTTATGAGCAGTGCTATCCCTCCACCAGTCCTCTCAGATCTTTCGACCCTTAGTATTCTGAAGCCCTTAGGAAAAACTGTGACACTGTTTATGTCCTCACTCAACTTAGTCTCTGTAATTGCTACTATATCTGCCTTACTGTTGTGAATCCTATCTTTTAATTCTACTGCCTTACCAGCTAATCCATCAGCATTTGTGTATAACAATCTTAATGAGGCCCCATCCCCTGATCTTCTGTCATTATCTTCTTTATCTCCCCTTTGTCTGGAAGTATTCTGTAACGAAAATTTTTCTTCTCTTCTTCATTTCTTTCATCATTTAACCTTCTTGCCTCTTGCAACAAGTTTTTGATCTTTCCCATCTCTTCCTGTGTTCTGTATCGTCTAATGAACACTTCTTTGCATTCTTGAAGGTCTTTTAGACTTTTTTTTCTCAACAATATTTCCCTACATGTCTCCCCTCTCTCAAAGGTTACTTTTGTTGGTCTCGGCTTTCCTTCCCTCGAATATTTACCTAGTTGGTGTATGGTGTATGGTGTATGGTGTGTGTGTGTGTGTGTGTGTGTGTGTGTGTGTGTGTGTGTGTGTTAATTACCTTATTGTAATTACCTAATTGTGTTTACGGGAAAGAGCCCAAAGCTCGTATCTTCCCGTCTCCTGATCGCTTCCATTTTATACTTAGTCATACTTATCATACCTGTTCTTAAAACTAGGGATTGAGATAGCATTAACTACCTCCTCGCTTAGCCAATTCCAATTATCAACTACTCTTACACTGAAAAAGTATTTCCTTACATCCCGCAAAGAAGTTTTCTTACGAAGCTTCAAACTATGACCTCTAGTTCTAGAGCCAGCCATATCAAAATATCGATCCCTATCCACTATCATAACCATGAAGGAATTTAAAGACTGTCACCATATCCCCCCTCAATCTCTAGCTTCGAGTGATGGTAAGTCTAATTCCCTCAGCCTCTCATCATAACTGAGATTGCGTATTTCTGGCACCAGTTTCGTGGCATGTCTTTGAACTTTTTCAAGCTTAGCTATGTGCTTTTTCAAGTGCGGATTCCAAAAGGGGGCTGCATATTCGAGTTTTGGCCTCACATAGATTACATAAATATTTCTGAACATTTCCTTGTCCATGTGCCTGAAGGCTACCCTTACATTTCATAAGAATGCATATGCTGCCCTTACTATGCCATTTATATGTATTTCTGGAGACAAATCTGCCAGTATGTTTACTCCTAGATCTCTCTCATTTTCTGTCTCTTGAAGTTGTACTCCAGCCACCGAGTAGTCAAGCTTGGGCCTTCTTGCACTTGTACCCATTCTCATTACCTTACATTTTGAAGTATTGAATTTCATTAGCCACTTTTCTGACCACTCATGCAGACTATCTAGATCTTCCTGAAGTTCTCTACCATTGTTCTCGTTTCTTACTTTCTTCACAATCTTTGCATCATCTGCAAACATATTCATGAAAGAATTTACAGACTCTGGTAGGTCATTTACATATGCAAGGAACAAAAGTGGTCCCAAAACTGAACCCTGTGGAACTCCACCACTAACTCCTCTCCATTCAGACACTGGGTGTCTTACTCTAACCCTCTCTTCCCTTCCTTCTAAGTAAGTTTTTATCCATTCCAAGACATTTCCACCTATTCTAGCCATTGCTTGCAGCTTCCTATGAAGTCTCCCATGTGGAACAGTGACAAACGCTTTCTGGAAGTCTAGGAATATGCAATTTGCCCAGCCCTCACTTTCCTGTAAGATTCGGCTTACCTCATTATAAAATTCTAATAAGTTTGTTACTGTTGATCTGCCTTCTCTGAAGCCATGTTGCCTCACTGACAAAAAGTTGAAGGATTCCAAGTGAAGAGAAATATGTTTCCTTAGTAGTTTCTCCATAACTTTGCAAGCTATGCTGGTCAAGGAAACTGGTCTATAGTTCAGAGCCGTATCCCTTCTTCCCTTTTTGAAGATAGGTATCACATTTGCTTGTTTCCAGCATCTTGAAATCTCCCCTGACTCCAGTGACATTTTAAATATGATACTTAGTGCCACTGATATTGAGTGTGCGCATTTTTCAAGCACATGAGGGGATATGTCATCAGGACCTGTAGTTTTATGAACATCTAAATCCATCAGCACTTTGCATACCTCTGTGGCTGTAAGGTTGATGTTCTCTAATATCGGCCCTTGAGCTTCTGTCTCTGCAATCTTAGGGGGTGGGGTATTTTCTACTGTAAATACTGACTGAAACTCCTTGTTCAATTCTTTGCAGATCTCTTCATCCATCTCAGTGATGCTTCCATCCGCTCTCTTTAGCCTTAAAACCTGTTCTTTTACCTTCAGTGTGTGTGTGTGTGTGTGCACGCGCGCGCGCTTGCGGAAAAATGGTCATACAAATCACAGGATGACAAAAGATTAAACTCTGACAGCCAGACCTTTTGATTAGCTTTGTTTGAGATAACAATATCATTATTACTCTCTTTTGTAATATGAATGCATAATATGCTCTCAGCAGTTTTGTTTACGGTTTTGGAATGAAGGCTTAGATTTCCCATTGGGCTGGAGTGCTGTGTTCCAACTCCTACCCAAAGAGGCTTGAGTTCAGTACTGCGAGATATTTTATGCAGTTTCTGTATGTCTGAGTCATTATGGAAAAAAGGAAGAGAGTGGATGCATTCCTTTGTAGTGGACCCTGTCTACTTATCATACTCAGTGAATATACCTTGAAATGTGTGGGGTGTATGACAAAATATAATCTTCATCATTTTGGGCATTGATGAGATCTCATGACCTTCCCACAGGACTCACATAAAAAAAGAAATAAAGATAAATGTGTATATTAAGGTTTCAAAACCGTGTAATCGATTTTAATACATGTCTCTACGAATACAAATTAATGTCTCTGTACAATGGCACTCTTTAGAGAAACTGTAGTTTATGTCTGTAGCCTCTGTGGTAACGCGCTGGCTTCGCATTCACGAGGCCAAGAGATCAGTTCCCGTCCAAGACCGAGAGTTTAAACTGTTTACTGGCAGGTTACTGCTGCGGTTGGGCACCACAGTCGGGGGTTGGGGTTTGCCCCGGCTGACGAATACCCATTGTATAATGGATATAAAGGTTATTATTATTATTATTATTATTATTATTATTATTATTATTATTATTATTATTATTATTATTATTATTATTATTATTATTATTATTATTATTATTATGGGGGAAAATGGAAAGTTAGAAAATCATTTCTTACTCGCTTAAAGTCAGAGGAATGAGGTTTATTGTTTTAAAGCTATTTTGATATTTACGGTAATTGCTCTGATATTAATGTAGTAACTTTCTTTAGTACTTTTCCTATTGTTAAAGAGATTTGGTAGTAAGAATATAACTATTTAAATTTATTAATTTAAATTACTTTTTTTTCATAAGATTTCCGTGACTTGCACTCTTACCTTTTGTTCATAAAGATAATGATTTATCTTTCATCGCCATAGATCTATAGTTACTGTGTCTTTGGCTGTATACAGCCCTACCTCCTGTTAAAGATTCCGCTGATCGCTCAATAAATGGCAGCCACTCCTAATACCGGTCAGCCTATAAATTAACTTTTTCTGTTTTATTTCCAGACGTTATAATTATTTCCTTCTGCATACACTTACTCACGACTCATTGTCAGTTTATCTGTCAGTTAGTTTCCAATACACAGTACATTCATTTTGAAGTGTTTCTACTTTCTTCAAATGCTTGTTTGCAATTGGACAATTGTCTTTGAAATCACTAATGTAATATTTTCGTAATATTATCTATATGGCGTATAAATAAGACAACTGTGGAATTTGCAAATGAAGGTTAATTACTTTCATTAAATGTAATAATATTCCTTGACTGACTGTAGTTCCATAGCTGTGTCGGCCATCAACTACTGAATTATTTTCCTCGATGAGTTCCGTCTCCTCCTTCATTTTTATTATTGTCTGCCTGTACTCTGTTCTCGTCTTGCTTGATAACAATGTTTACTTCTTGGACTTTATATCAATAGTATTTTTTTCTGTTTGTTAAAATGTTATAAAAAGTATTTACGGTTCAGTAACTATGACTGCAGCATGTGAGTTCACTCTTCATTAACCACTATCCTAAGCTTCTCCCATTTCAAGATCTTTAAATTTAAATTCGACCTGGAAAAAATTTATCCCGGTAAATTGTAACTTCACTTATATGTCGACTGCTTCTTTACGTCATCACAAATTATATTCTATTTCTTATGTCAGATGTTTTCACGATGGCTAAATAAATTACAAAATATTTTCGTGTAAGTGATCTGGAAACAGTCAAAAAGAACAAAAAATAATATTATGTTTTTTATGTCAGATATATTCACGTTGTCTAAATAAATTACTAAATATTTTCCCGTTAGTGATCTGGAAACCGTTAAAGGTTGTAAAGCTTCCTACTCTTGTAGCTGCATTTGACTAGCAAATAAGAACCTAACTTTACTTAAGTACTTCATTAGAATTTTCGGGTGATCACCGTGGCAGAGTGGTAGCGCTCTCTACTTCGAGTCGTCATTCGAGAGTCTGTGGCCCGCCAAGGCCTGAGATTAGAAAGGACGTTCAGTCAGGTTCTGTACACCTTACAGAACCTAAGTCCTTCACAAGAAGGCATTGGCCTTGACCTTAGTGTGTGCATATCTCTTCTTTAAACTACATTTGATATTGAACTAATTGGTATGTGTGGTTAATCTAGTCGCCAGAATCAAAATAGGGGTTGTATTTGTTATATATATATATATATATTATATATATATATATATATATATATATATATATATATATATATATATATATATATATATATATATATATATATATATATATATATATATATCTGCCGTTTGGTACCTGGGACAACTACACCCTTTATGAGAAGCAAAAAAAAATTGTCCAAATGAAAAGTATTCGTTATTATTTTTTTTTTATTGCGACACCAGGACGGCAAAAAAAAAAATATACCTTCATCGGGCCTGGGCACGAGGAAAACATAGAGAGAAACAGAGATGGGGAGTGTATAGTGACTTGTCAGATGTGAAGGGATAATAAAACATGTGTAACGAATATCAAAAAATATTCGGTGTTGATGTAGGCATAGACAGAGAATCGTAACTAAAGGAAGACTTAACATCAAACTGTTCTCGACAGTCTTATTTAAGTCCACATGACCCTTCAGC
>JAXCGZ010003503.1:0-2500 GCA_037179515.1 Halocaridina rubra | reverse complement strand
TTTTAAATAGGTACAATCATAATGGCTATAAAATGCACATATATGGTAAATCCAACATCATGAAATTGAATATAATTACTGTTCTTTTACGTTCGAGGTTCTTTATATACATCGGGTTTTTTTTATTTCTGCCGCAGTCTGTTGAAGGATGTGTGAGAAGGAAAACACCTGCTGCCTTTCCTCTGCTTCTCTTGTAACTCTCCTCTTATCGGCTGTCCTGTAATTCAATCACCTGGGGTTGCAGAACAATATTCCTTGAACACAGCCTCCAGTTTTTTTAATAGAATCATCGACAAGCAGGGATCATCTCCTTCATGGAGACAAATTAATGCATATGCTTTTAATCGGGAACCCTCTCTGAAGCCTGTTTTTATATTTCTTCGTAATGGTTGAAGATCAAGTCTGCTCGTTCAGTTTTAACTAGGTTTTGTCTTTTTCGTTTTCGGATTTCTGTTGTGGTTGATAATTCTATATTTAGCCATTAAATAATGCTACGTTCATTATAAGGATGTATGAATGAATCCGTGGTAAAGGCCCGATTTCTTAAACAGT
Source organism: Halocaridina rubra (assembly GCA_037179515.1). Classification (NCBI taxonomy): domain Eukaryota; kingdom Metazoa; phylum Arthropoda; class Malacostraca; order Decapoda; family Atyidae; genus Halocaridina; species Halocaridina rubra. Next base: position 1,948 of record JAXCGZ010003503.1, on the reverse strand, counting down.
GTAATCCTAGGATACTATGTTGTTAGTTAGCTAGACACACACAAATGGAATTCATAAATGCATCTGACGCGGTTCTGTGTATGACTAGGATCCCACGTGGGATCCTAGCCATACACAGAAGAGCGTCAAATGCGTTTATGAACTCCAGAACTGAAGTAACGCTAACTGGCCACAGCATTACTGGGGACTGTCCGGAATTTGAGATACTTATTCTGTAAGGACATTGTTAGTCGGATCTGAAAAGATATTTGTTCTTCAACCTAAATGGTGTAAACATTTTGAATTTTCGTCCATTATGGGTTTTTCTCGTGCTTGCTATTCCCAGTTATTTATTTTCGTATATTTTGTATTAAATTTTCCGTAACAAATACTACCAGTCTGTTTAGTATATCAATTTCCCGTTTAACTATATAACATTGTCTCTCTCTCTCTCTCTCTCTCTCTCTCTCTCTCTCTCTCTCTCTCTCTCTCTCTCTCTCTCTCTCTACCAGCCCTTCCAATACCTACAGACAGTGGAATGATCTATATGGGGGATTTTAACGCCAGACACCCCGCCCTTGGTGACTCATCTCCCACTCCCAATCGCGGTGGCAAGCCTCTGCTCGACTACATCCGCCGCTACCGCCTCACCCGCTGGGATACTGGTGGTGCCACACACGCTCGTGGGGGTACTGTAGATCACATTCTCACAGCTGGCCTTGTGGTACCTAATGTCTCCTGCTCTTCTATCCCTTCTCTCTTTTCTGACCATGTTGCCCTTAGCCTGAAATACTCCATACTTCAGACTCCAGCTACCCTCTCCCATCACCGCACCCGCATCTCTATCCCTCCCAAATACTGCCCCACTTATATTTCCTTTATCTCTCACCTCCTTCCCACTTTTGATCTCCTTTCTCCAGACAGCTTATACAACTCACTGGTGGATTCTACACATGACTTCTACACGCATTATATTCTCAGACCACACGTTCCACGTCGCCCTGAGGCCCATTCCTGGACTTTGGATCAGCGTATTGCCCAGGCGGAAAGGACAGCTGTGGATGCTGGACTCTCCTTTCAAAGACAGCCCACCCCTGACCACCTGCACCAATATCAGTTGGCGAGGGATGATCTGGTTGCCCTGCAGAAGTGCGTGCACACGGAGTATTGGCAGAAATTTACGGATAGTATTAACCATCAGACTAGCGCTGGGACTATGTGGCATCTTATAAGGAAGGCTGTCAAGAAGAAACCCACCTGTGCTCTACACCACAGTCCACTTGAGTACGCTCAGGACCTCATTACTACCTGGTCAGCAGAGTCACAAACTTGCAACCTTCCCGGGAACGTTCAAGAGGCACTCTCCACCCACCGCAGTGTTCGTAACCTCCGCCTAATGGGTGCATTACTACAGACGGATGAAGAGGATGACATCCTATTCACAGAGGATGAACTACGACGTGCTCTTGCTAGGATTAAGGATACTGCCCCTGGGGAGGATGGTCTTACATATCAAGTTCTCCGTCTTCTTCAGAAAGTTCCTGGTAACCCCCTACTGCAGCTCTTCAATCTTTGCTTTTGCTTGGGGCATGTGCCCTCTGCCTGGACCAGAAGCACTATTATTCCTCTACTAAAACCTGGAACCGACAAATTTAGGCCTATCTCCCTCACCTCCTGCTTCAGCAAAGTGTTTGAACGCATCCTTCTTGCCCGGCTCATGCACCGCCTACAGGATAAACTCTCCCCCAGTCTTTATGGTTTCCTCCCACAACGGAGCACACATCACTGCCTCGCTGAACTCTACACCCGTCTTTCTCCCACCAGTGTGGTCGCCTTCCTGGACCTCAAATCTGCCTTCGATATAGCCAACAAGGAAATTATTCTTGACCAGCTGGTGGACTTTGGAGTTCGGGGGAACATACTGAAATGGATACGGGGATATCTCTGCAACAGAACATCAAGTGTCTTT
>JAXCGZ010003502.1:0-10277 GCA_037179515.1 Halocaridina rubra | reverse complement strand
AGTTATATACGATGAAATTTCTAAAGTGAGCAGGTCAAATAGAGTTTGCATTGTAGGCGATTTTAATTTTAGACATATTAACTGGGAAACCATAACAGGTGATAGTAGCTCTAAGGAGTTTTTGGAAGTAGTAGAAGACAATTTCCTTTCTCAGCATGCACATGAAGCAACACGGGGGGTGAATACACTAGATTTAGTTCTTAGTAATAGAGAGAATATGGTTGCAAATTTAAAAGTTGGTGAAAAATTGGGCAACAGTGACCATGATTCCATTAGATTTAACATAATTTTCAAGGAAACTATAAAGGAAAATAAGAATATTGTTCCAAACTTTAGAGCAGGAGATTTTGAGGGCTTAAAAACTAAATTATCTAATGAGGTATGGGAAGGGATTTCTGGGGGTACAGATGTGGGTAGTTAATCCAGCAGGTCAGGTCGCAGGTAGCGGATTACCCCGAAAATTGAGTACCACATGCCAAGGATTATCACAAGATAAGATCAATACATTAAATTCTCTCACAGGATAGAACAGCAGCCCGTCAGTTAATATAAATTTGGATGAGGAATATAACAATTTTGTCATGACTCTTAAGAATAGTCAGAGAGACTATATTCCCATGAAACATTGCAGATCAAGAAAAAATGACCCTAAATGGATGAACAATAGAATAAAGAATCTTATAGGTATTAAAAGAGGAATATACAGGAAACTAAAAAGAGGTGAAGAGCAGGTGAGGCAGCAATATATACAGTTAAACAGGGAAGTTAAAAAGATAGTTAGAGAGTCGAAAAGAAAATACGAAGTTAGAATAGCAGGAGAAGCTAAAGAAAATCCTAAAGGGTTTTATCAACATTATCAAACAAAATTTAAGGAAAAAGTCGGAACAATTGAAGTAGCCAATGGCCATATCACAGATGACGATAAAGTGATGTGTACATGTTTAAATGATTATTTCTTATCTGTATTTACAAATGAAAACTTGGAAAATATTCCGGAAGTAGAATCCATTTACAGAGACAGTCCCGATAATATACTTAGTTCAATAAATATTACGAGAGAGGAGGTAATAAAAGAAATAGATAAATTAAAGGCTCATAAATCTCCGGGACCTGATGGAATATATGCTAGAATATTAGAGGAATGCAAGGAAGAGCTTAGTTGTCCTCTAACTGCATTATTTAATAATTCAATAAAATTAGGATCGGTACCCATGGAGTGGAAATTGGCAGATAAGAACATAAGAACATAAGAATAGAGGACACTGCAACATGCCTACTGGCACACACGAGGCAGCTCCATTTTTGAATTGTATTTTCAGCATGTCTAACCTATTCTATTCTACTCTACTTATTTATTCTATTTTTCTTTTTATGATTTTTCTAATAAGCACTAACCTATTCATACCCACCCTACCTCTGTCATATGTCTATCTAATCTACATTTGAAGGTGTCTAAGGTATTGGCATTTACTATCATACTAGGAAGCTTGTTCCATGCATCAGCTACTCTATTACCAAACCAATTTTTACCAATTTCCCTTCTGAACCTAAATTTATCAAGCGTAAATCCATTATTACGAGTTCTGGTTTGATCATGAATTTTTAAAACTTTATTAATATCTCCCTTGTTAATCCCTTTAAACCATTTATACACTTCAATCATATCCCCCCTAACTCTTCGCCTCTCTAGAGGATGTAGATTAAGTTTTTTTAATCTGTCCTCATATGGTAGATTTCTGATATTGTGTATCATCTTGGTCATTCTTCGCTGCACTCTCTCCAAAGATTCAATTTCCATTCTATAATAGGGTGACCAGAATTGCACAGCATAATCTAAATGGGGCCTAACTAATGCAAGATAGAGCTGCAAAATAACTTTTTCCGTCCTATTGCTGACGCTTCTTGAGATAAATCCTAAAATTCTGTTTGCTTTATTTCTGACTGCTGTGCATTGCTCTCTTGTCTTAAGACTACTACTCTCAAGAACTCCCAAATCCCTTTCACACTGAGAACTCATGATTTCATGGTTATTTAGCTTATAACTAGTATTGTCTTTTATAGTACCCATTTTAACTACTTTACATTTTTCAACATTAAATTCCATTTGCCATTTGTCCGACCATTCAGATAATCTATTTAGATCTTCCTGTAAAGCATGAATGTCTTCTTTTCCATTTATAGTTCTACCTATTTTAGTGTTGTCTGCGAATTTACTTAGGTTACTACTGATATCCGAATCCAGATCATTTAGATATACGATGAATAATAGGGGACCCAGTACCGAGCCTTGTGGTACCCCGCTAGTAACCGAGCCCCACTCTGATTTCTCTCCATTTATGCAAACCCTCTGTTTTCTGTCTTTTAACCATTGTTTGATCCATCTGAGCACAGCTCCTCCTATACCATGAGCTTCCAGCTTTTTAACTAATCTTTTGTGAGGAACTCTATCAAAAGCTTTGCTAAAATCTAGATATATTGTATCATATTCTTTGCCACAATCTACTGCCTCGTAAACTTCTGAATAAAAAGACAGTAAGTTTGTAAGGCACGAAAAACCTTTAAGAAACCCGTGTTGTGAAAGTTTTATCAGTCTGTGTAATTCTAGATGTGCCCTTATTTTATTTGCAATTATGGATTCTAGAATCTTACCCACTGTTGACGTTAAACTTACCGGCCTATAATTATTCTTTTTAACACGTTCTCCTTTTTTAAATATTGGTACCACATCTGCCAATTTCCACTCCATGGGTACCGATCCTAATTTTATTGAATTATTAAATAATGCAGTTAGAGGACAACTAAGCTCTTCCTTGCATTCCTTTAATATTCTAGCATATATTCCATCAGGTCCCGGAGATTTATGAGCCTTTAATTTATCTATTTCTTTTATTACCTCCTCTCTCGTAATATTTATTGAACTAAGTATATTATCGGGACTGTCTCTGTAAATGGATTCTACTTCCGGAATATTTTCCAAGTTTTCATTTGTAAATACAGATAAGAAATAATCATTTAAACATGTACACATCACTTTATCGTCATCTGTGATATGGCCATTGGCTACTTCAATCGGTCCGACTTTTTCCTTAAATTTTGTTTGATAATGTTGATAAAACCCTTTAGGATTTTCTTTAGCTTCTCCTGCTATTCTATCTTCGTATTTTCTTTTCGACTCTCTAACTATCTTTTTAACTTCCCTGTTTAACTGTATATATTGCTGCCTCACCTGCTCTTCACCTCTTTTTAGTTTCCTGTATATTCCTCTTTTAATACCTATAAGATTCTTTATTCTATTGTTCATCCATTTAGGGTCATTTTTTCTTGATCTGCAATGTTTCATGGGAATATAGTCTCTCTGACTATTCTTAAGAGTCATGACAAAATTGTTATATTCCTCATCCAAATTTATATTAACTGACGGGCTGCTGTTCTTTCCTGTGAGAGAATTTAATGTATTGATCTTATCTTGTGATAATCCTTGGCATGTGGTACTCAATTTTCGGGGTAATCCGCTACCTGCGACCTGACCTGCTGGATTAACTACCCACATCTGTACCCCAGAAATCCCTTCCCATACCTCATTAGATAATTTAGTTTTTAAGCCCTCAAAATCTCCTGCTCTAAAGTTTGGAACAATATTCTTATTTTCCTTTATAGTTTCCTTGAAAATTATGTTAAATCTAATGGAATCATGGTCACTGTTGCCCAATTTTTCACCAACTTCTAAATTTGTAACCATATTCTCTCTATTACTAAGAACTAAATCTAGTGTATTCACCCCCCGTGTTGCTTCATGTACATGCTGAGAAAGGAAATTGTCTTCTACTACTTTCCAAAACTCCTTAGAGCTACTATCACCTGTTATGGTTTCCCAGTTAATATGTCTAAAATTAAAATCGCCTACAATGCAAACTCTATTTGACCTGCTCACTTTAGAAATGTCATCGTATATAACTTGCGACTCTATATTATCTAGATCAGGTGGTCTGTAGACTACTCCTACAACTAGACTTTCTATATTATTTTTAATTTCAACCCATAAGGTTTCTGAATTTAGATTTGTCTTAATTCCAGACTTAATGCAGCTTCTGAGGCTATCTTTAATATACATAATTACCCCTCCCCCTCTTTTATCTGCACTACGATCAGCATTATAAAGTTTATATCTTGTAATTATGTACTCAGCTTTAAGGTGTTTGCTTTCTAAATTAATCCAACTTTCACTAATGCATATTATATCCGGTCTCTCACTACATACTATGGCTCTCAGTTCTTCTATCTTGTTACCTAAACTACGGCTATTTGTATAATATACTTTCAAACTTTCTCTAGCTTCACCTTTTTTGTGGCTATTCTTTTTGTTAATATTTGTTCTATGTAACAAATGGTTCTTATCCTTAGACTCCCAGTTATTTGACCCACTATTTACTGAACCCTTACTGACTAATTTCTCTGCACAAGTATTAATCATTTCATTATTTGTGTCTAACAAAACCCCCCTACCTCTTTGTCTATCATACCAGCCAATACCGAGACACCTGAATTAGAAAGATGCACTCCATCCCTTGCATAAATATGCTTACGACTAGTGAAGTGATCCCACCCGTCTATAAAACCTATATTACTCTCCCGACAGAAGACTTTCATCCTAGCATTTACTCCTATAGCTCGAGACCACCACTCTGAACTTTGGCTAAGCCTAGGGAGAATACCACACATCACAGGAACTGCACCCCTTTTCCTAATCTTATCCAGGGCTTGTCTATACAACCTAATCAGCTCTTCACTTCTACCATCCTGCACGTCATTTCCCCCAGCTATCAAACAAACAACATCTTTTTTCTCAATCCAGCTATTTATAATATGCATTAGTGAAAGTTGGATTAATTTAGAAAGCAAACACCTTAAAGCTGAGTACATTATTACAGGATATAAACTTTATAATGCTGATCGTAGTGCAGATAGAAGAGGGGGAGGGGTAATTATGTATATTAAAGATAGCCTAAGAAGCTGCATTAAGTCTGGAATTAAGACAAATCTAAATTCAGAAACCTTATGGGCTGAAATTAAAAATAATATAGAAAGTCTAGTTGTAGGAGTAGTCTACAGACCACCTGATCTAGATAATATAGAGTTGCAAGTTATATACGATGAAATTTCTAAAGTGAGCAGGTCAAATAGAGTTTGCATTGTAGGCGATTTTAATTTTAGACATATTAACTGGGAAACCATAACAGGTGATAGTAGCTCTAAGGAGTTTTTGGAAGTAGTAGAAGACAATTTCCTTTCTCAGCATGCACATGAAGCAACACGGGGGGTGAATACACTAGATTTAGTTCTTAGTAATAGAGAGAATATGGTTGCAAATTTAAAAGTTGGTGAAAAATTGGGCAACAGTGACCATGATTCCATTAGATTTAACATAATTTTCAAGGAAACTATAAAGGAAAATAAGAATATTGTTCCAAACTTTAGAGCAGGAGATTTTGAGGGCTTAAAAACTAAATTATCTAATGAGGTATGGGAAGGGATTTCTGGGGGTACAGATGTGGGTAGTTAATCCAGCAGGTCAGGTCGCAGGTAGCGGATTACCCCGAAAATTGAGTACCACATGCCAAGGATTATCACAAGATAAGATCAATACATTAAATTCTCTCACAGGATAGAACAGCAGCCCGTCAGTTAATATAAATTTGGATGAGGAATATAACAATTTTGTCATGACTCTTAAGAATAGTCAGAGAGACTATATTCCCATGAAACATTGCAGATCAAGAAAAAATGACCCTAAATGGATGAACAATAGAATAAAGAATCTTATAGGTACTAAAAGAGGAATATACAGGAAACTAAAAAGAGGTGAAGAGCAGGTGAGGCAGCAATATATACAGTTAAACAGGGAAGTTAAAAAGATAGTTAGAGAGTCGAAAAGAAAATACGAAGTTAGAATAGCAGGAGAAGCTAAAGAAAATCCTAAAGGGTTTTATCAACATTATCAAACAAAATTTAAGGAAAAAGTTGGAACAATTGAAGTAGCCAATGGCCATATCACAGATGACGATAAAGTGATGTGTACATGTTTAAATGATTATTTCTTATCTGTATTTACAAATGAAAACTTGGAAAATATTCCGGAAGTAGAATCCATTTACAGAGACAGTCCCGATAATATACTTAGTTCAATAAATATTACGAGAGAGGAGGTAATAAAAGAAATAGATAAATTAAAGGCTCATAAATCTCCGGGACCTGATGGAATATATGCTAGAATATTAGAGGAATGCAAGGAAGAGCTTAGTTGTCCTCTAACTGCATTATTTAATAATTCAATAAAATTAGGATCGGTACCCATGGAGTGGAAATTGGCAGATAAGAACATAAGAACATAAGAATAGAGGACACTGCAACATGCCTACTGGCACACACGAGGCAGCTCCATTTTTGAATTGTATTTTCAGCATGTCTAACCTATTCTATTCTACTCTACTTATTTATTCTATTTTTCTTTTTATGATTTTTCTAATAAGCACTAACCTATTCATACCCACCCTACCTCTGTCATATGTCTATCTAATCTACATTTGAAGGTGTCTAAGGTATTGGCATTTACTATCATACTAGGAAGCTTGTTCCATGCATCAGCTACTCTATTACCAAACCAATTTTTACCAATTTCCCTTCTGAACCTAAATTTATCAAGCTTAAATCCATTATTACGAGTTCTGGTTTGATCATGAATTTTTAAAACTTTATTAATATCTCCCTTGTTAATCCCTTTAAACCATTTATACACTTCAATCATATCCCCCCTAACTCTTCGCCTCTCTAGAGGATGTAGATTAAGTTTTTTTAATCTGTCCTCATATGGTAGATTTCTGATATTGTGTATCATCTTGGTCATTCTTCGCTGCACTCTCTCCAAAGATTCAATTTCCATTCTATAATAGGGTGACCAGAATTGCACAGCATAATCTAAATGGGGCCTAACTAATGCAAGATAGAGCTGCAAAATAACTTTTTCCGTCCTATTGCTGACGCTTCTTGAGATAAATCCTAAAATTCTGTTTGCTTTATTTCTGACTGCTGTGCATTGCTCTCTTGTCTTAAGACTACTACTCTCAAGAACTCCCAAATCCCTTTCACACTGAGAACTCATGATTTCATGGTTATTTAGCTTATAACTAGTATTGTCTTTTATAGTACCCATTTTAACTACTTTACATTTTTCAACATTAAATTCCATTTGCCATTTGTCCGACCATTCAGATAATCTATTTAGATCTTCCTGTAAAGCATGAATGTCTTCTTTTCCATTTATAGTTCTACCTATTTTAGTGTTGTCTGCGAATTTACTTAGGTTACTACTGATATCCGAATCCAGATCATTTAGATATACGATGAATAATAGGGGACCCAGTACCGAGCCTTGTGGTACCCCGCTAGTAACCGAGCCCCACTCTGATTTCTCTCCATTTATGCAAACCCTCTGTTTTCTGTCTTTTAACCATTGTTTGATCCATCTGAGCACAGCTCCTCCTATACCATGAGCTTCCAGCTTTTTAACTAATCTTTTGTGAGGAACTCTATCAAAAGCTTTGCTAAAATCTAGATATATTGTATCATATTCTTTGCCACAATCTACTGCCTCGAAAACTTCTGAATAAAAAGACAGTAAGTTTGTAAGGCACGAAAAACTTTTAAGAAACCCGTGTTGTGAAAGTTTTATCAGTCTGTGTAATTCTAGATGTGCCCTTATTTTATTTGCAATTATGGATTCTAGAATCTTACCCACTGTTGACGTTAAACTTACCGGCCTATAATTATTCTTTTTAACACGTTCTCCTTTTTTAAATATTGGTACCACATCTGCCAATTTCCACTCCATGGGTACCGATCCTAATTTTATTGAATTATTAAATAATGCAGTTAGAGGACAACTAAGCTCTTCCTTGCATTCCTTTAATATTCTAGCATATATTCCATCAGGTCCCGGAGATTTATGAGCCTTTAAATTATCTATTTCTTTTATTACCTCCTCTCTCGTAATATTTATTGAACTAAGTATATTATCGGGACTGTCTCTGTAAATGGATTCTACTTCCGGAATATTTTCCAAGTTTTCATTTGTAAATACAGATAAGAAATAATTATTTAAACATGTACACATCACTTTATCGTCATCTGTGATATGGCCATTGGCTACTTCAATCGGTCCGACTTTTTCCTTAAATTTTGTTTGATAATGTTGATAAAACCCTTTAGGATTTTCTTTAGCTTCTCCTGCTATTCTATCTTCGTATTTTCTTTTCGACTCTCTAACTATCTTTTTAACTTCCCTGTTTAACTGTATATATTGCTGCCTCACCTGCTCTTCACCTCTTTTTAGTTTCCTGTATATTCCTCTTTTAATACCTATAAGATTCTTTATTCTATTGTTCATCCATTTAGGGTCATTTTTTCTTGATCTGCAATGTTTCATGGGAATATAGTCTCTCTGACTATTCTTAAGAGTCATGACAAAATTGTTATATTCCTCATCCAAATTTATATTAACTGACGGGCTGCTGTTCTTTCCTGTGAGAGAATTTAATGTATTGATCTTATCTTGTGATAATCCTTGGCATGTGGTACTCAATTTTCGGGGTAATCCGCTACCTGCGACCTGACCTGCTGGATTAACTACCCACATCTGTACCCCAGAAATCCCTTCCCATACCTCATTAGATAATTTAGTTTTTAAGCCCTCAAAATCTCCTGCTCTAAAGTTTGGAACAATATTCTTATTTTCCTTTATAGTTTCCTTGAAAATTATGTTAAATCTAATGGAATCATGGTCACTGTTGCCCAATTTTTCACCAACTTCTAAATTTGTAACCATATTCTCTCTATTACTAAGAACTAAATCTAGTGTATTCACCCCCCGTGTTGCTTCATGTACATGCTGAGAAAGGAAATTGTCTTCTACTACTTTCCAAAACTCCTTAGAGCTACTATCACCTGTTATGGTTTCCCAGTTAATATGTCTAAAATTAAAATCGCCTACAATGCAAACTCTATTTGACCTGCTCACTTTAGAAATGTCATCGTATATAACTTGCGACTCTATATTATCTAGATCAGGTGGTCTGTAGACTACTCCTACAACTAGACTTTCTATATTATTTTTAATTTCAACCCATAAGGTTTCTGAATTTAGATTTGTCTTAATTCCAGACTTAATGCAGCTTCTGAGGCTATCTTTAATATACATAATTACCCCTCCCCCTCTTTTATCTGCACTACGATCAGCATTATAAAGTTTATATCTTGTAATTATGTACTCAGCTTTAAGGTGTTTGCTTTCTAAATTAATCCAACTTTCACTAATGCATATTATATCCGGTCTCTCACTACATACTATGGCTCTCAGTTCTTCTATCTTGTTACCTAAACTACGGCTATTTGTATAATATACTTTCAAACTTTCTCTAGCTTCACCCTTTTTGTGGCTATTCTTTTTGTTAATATTTGTTCTATGTAACAAATGGTTCTTTTCCTTAGACTCCCAGTTATTTGACCCACTATTTACTGAACCCTTACTGACTAATTTCTCTGCACAAGTATTGATCATTTCATTATTTGTGTCTAACAAAACCCCCCTACCTCTCTGTCTATCATACCAGCCAATACCGAGACACCTGAATTAGAAAGATGCACTCCATCCCTTGCATAAATATGCTTACGACTAGTGAAGTGATCCCACCCGTCTATAAAACCTATATTACTCTCCCGACAGAAGACTTTCATCCTAGCATTTACTCCTATAGCTCGAGACCACCACTCTGAACTTTGGCTAAGCCTAGGGAGAATACCACACATCACAGGAACTGCACCCCTTTTCCTAATCTTATCCAGGGCTTGTCTATACAACCTAATCAGCTCTTCACTTCTACCATCCTGCACGTCATTTCCCCCAGCTATCAAACAAACAACATCTTTTTTCTCAATCCAGCTATTTATAATATGCATTAGTGAAAGTTGGATTAATTTAGAAAGCAAACACCTTAAAGCTGAGTACATTATTACAGGATATAAACTTTATAATGCTGATCGTAGTGCAGATAGAAGAGGGGGAGGGGTAATTATGTATATTAAAGATAGCCTAAGAAGCTGCATTAAGTCTGGAATTAAGACAAATCTAAATTCAGAAACCTTATGGGCTGAAATTAAAAATAATATAGAAAGTCTAGTTGTAGGAGTAGTCTACAGACCACCTGATCTAGATAATATAGAGTTGC
>JAXCGZ010003501.1:7500-10311 GCA_037179515.1 Halocaridina rubra | reverse complement strand
ATATATATATATATATATATATATATATATATATATATATATATATATATATATATATGAATAATTTTTTACCCCGACCGGGACTTGAACCTAGAACTTGTAATTACTAAGGTTCAAGTCCCTGTCGAGGTAAAAAATTATTCATGTTTTCACATATGTAATGTGCTTATTTCGTTATTGTTGGTCCCGAATGAGATTCGGAGTTGAATTAAATGCGAAAATGAAACCACGAGTGTGGATGGGGAATCTGTAATATGAACATAGTGGTATTCAGATAGAATTTGTTCATTCCTAAGTATAGCAGATATAAGCTATAAGGTTGGATTCCTTTTAACCTTCTGTGGTGTAGTTGGTAGCGCCTTGAGTTAGTGTTTATAAGTCCTAGGTTCGAGTCCCGGTCGGGGTAAAAAATTATTCATGTTTTCACATATGTAATGTGCTTATTTGGATATATATATTTATATATATATATATATATATATATATATATATATATATATATATATATATATATATATATATATATATATATATATATATATATATGATTTTATTTCACGAGACATAAATTTTGTAAATGTGAATGGTTCTGGCTATGTAAGAAAATTGAAAGAAATTTTGAGATCTTTAGTACTTTCGAGTGAATTTACGTATTCCATATCTTCAGAGGAATAATTCCTCTGAAGATAAGTAGCAGATAATACACATGCAAGTACTAAGCATCTCTAAATTTCGTTCAATTTCCTTACGTAGCCAGAACCATATATATATATATATATATATATATATATATATATATATATATATATATATATATATATATATATATATATATATATATATATATATATATATATATATATATATATACACACACACACACACACACACACACAACTACAGTTGACTATAAAGAGACAGTAATCGAAAAAATGAAAGACGTTGTGACGGAAAGGGCAAACCCACTCATCAGACAGGCACTTGATAAGGAGTAGACAGTGGTAATCTCAGGCATAAGCGAATCCCAGGAGCCAACATGGCAGGGGAGACTTGAAGAAAATAAAGCTAGGGTTGTAGACCTGATAAGAAAGCTTGGAGTAGATTGTGGTCCTGAGGATATTGTAAACATACACCAACTAGGTAAATATTCGAGGGAAGGAAAGCCGAGACCAACAAAAGTAACCTTTGAGAGAGGGGAAACATGTAGGGAAATATTGTTGAGAAAAAAAAGTCTAAAAGACCTTCAAGAATTCAAAGAAGTGTTCATTAGACGATACTGAACACAGGAAGAGATGGGAAAGATCAAAAACTTGTTGCAAGAGGCAAGAAGGTTAAATGAGGAAAGAAATGAAGAAGAGAAGAAAAATTTTCATTTTAGAGTTCTTCCAGACAAAGGGGAGATAAAGAAGATAATAACAGAAGATCAGGGGATGGGGCCTCACTAAGATTGTTATACACAAATGCTGATGGATTAGCTGGTAAGGCAGTAGAATTAAAAGATAGGATTCACAACAGTAAGGCAGATATAGTAGCAATTACAGAGACTAAGTTGAGTGAGGACATAAACAGTGTCACAGTTTTTCCTAAGGGCTTCAGAATACTAAGGGTTGAAAGATCTGAGAGGACTGGTGGAGGGATAGCACTGCTCATAAGTGAAAGGATTCAAGTTGAAGAAATAAACTTGGCTATAAAAAGTGAGTTCAAGGAATTTCTTGTTGCTCGCATAAATACTGGGTCAGAGAACATTATAATAACTGTTGTATACAACCCACCAAGGAACCAAAATAGGCTTGAAGTTTATGAGGAAAGTCATATAGGTACTATTGAAGTCATAAACTCATTTGTTAACATGGCACGGGAAAAAAAATGTAGGATTTTGATTATGGGAGACTTTAATCGTAAAGAGATAGATTGGATAAATCTTGACCCACACAGTGGTGAGGACTCATTCGGGGCAAGATTCCTAGATTGCGTACAAGGGAATTTCCTACACCAACATGTAACGGAACCAACAAGGGCCAGGGGTGGGGATGAGCCATCACTACTTGATCTAGTGTTCACAGATAATGTGTTGGGTATTGAAAAAATTGAGTATGAACCACCAATTGGAAAGAGTGACCACTGTGTGTTGTTGATGGAGTATATCATTGAAGATATTCTGCCTGAGAGTAGAGGCACTGAGGACATGAGGAGGAACTATCCGAAAGGAGATTACATCAAAATGAATGAGCTTTTTGCAGTTATTGACTGGAGAACCTTATTTTACAACAAATCTGTACAAGAAATGTATGACATCTTTTGTGAGAAATATGGGAAGATAGTAGATTGCTGCATACCTGTCACCAAAGTAGGTGTAATTCATGCCAGAGAGAAATGGTTCGATAATGGGTGTAAAAGAGCTAAGGAGTGGAGAGACAAATGCTGGAAAAGGTATAGGAGGAGAAAAAACATAAATGCCTGGCAAACCTACAAAAGAGCAAGAAATGACTACCTAAGTAAAAGGAGAGAGGCAGAGAGAGACTATGAGAGGGACATCACCAGGAAGGCTAAAGAAAATCCCAAGCTTTTCCACAGCTTTATCAGAGGAAAACTGAAGGTAAAAGAACAGGTTTTAAGGCTAAAGAGAGCGGATGGAAGCATCACTGAGACGGATGAAGAGATCTGCAAAGAATTGAACAAGGAGTTTCAGTCAGTATTTACAGTAGAAAATACCCCACCCCCTCAGATTGCAGTGACAGAAGCTCAAGGGCCGGTATTAGAGAACATCAACCTTACAGCCACAGAGGTATGCAAAGCGCTGATGGATTTAGA
>JAXCGZ010003501.1:0-2500 GCA_037179515.1 Halocaridina rubra | reverse complement strand
TTCATCTCTCATTACTGGCCCTTGAACCCCTCCCACTGCCACTACAGCTGCCTCTCTATCTTCCTCAACATTCAGCAAGCACTCAAAATATTCTGCCCATCTTTTCCTTGCATCGTTCCCTCTTAACATCTGTCCATTCACATCTTTCACTGTCTCTTCCATCCTCGATCCACCCTTCCTTACTCTCTTCACTTCTTTCCAAAACTTCTTTTTATTCTCCTCATATGACCTACTAAAATCCTGTCCCCACCTAGTATTTGCCAACCTCTTCTCTTCCTCTACCTTCTGCTTGGTTTCCACATTTTTCTCCCTATATCTTTCATACTTCTCCCTACTTTTACACTGCAGCCATTCCTCAAAAGCCCTCTTTTTCTCTTCCACCATCATTTTCACCCCTTCATTCCACCACTCGCTGCCCCTCCTCATGCCACCTCCAACAAACCTCTTTCCACACACATCACTTGCATGTCCCACAAAACATTCTTTCATCAACCCTCATTCCTCCCCTAACTCCCCAACTTCTCTTTCTTTCACCCTGTCATTTGCCACACTCAACCTGTCCTGATATTCCTGTCTCTTCTCTGCTTTTTCAACTCTTCCACCTTCACTATTTCCCTTTTACATCCCCCCAAACTATTTCCCCACTCTTTTGCTACTACCACTTTTGCTTCAACCAAAAAATGATCAGACATCCCAGCAGCCACACCCCTGAAAGCATGTACATCTTTCACTCTACCAACCATGCTCTTTGCTACCAACACATAATCCATCAATGCTCTTTCTTTCACTCTTCCATTTGCCACTCTCATCCATGTATACTTATTTATTAACTTCTTCTTTAATAAACTATTACCTATCACCAACTCTTGCTCCACACACATATCTAACAGTCCCTCGCCACTCTCATTCCCACCTGGTACCCCATACTTTCCTACAACACCTTCTATCTCTCCATCACCAACTCTGGCATTCAAGTCACCCAACAAAACTACGTAGTTCCTTCTACTCAGACCATCCACACATCTAGTTAACTCATTCCAGAATTCATCCCGCTCTTCCTCACTTCTCTCACATCCTGGCCCATACGCACTAACAAAAGTCCAACATTCCCTTCCTATCCTAGCCCTCACCCACATCGGCCTAGATGACACTTCTTTCCATTCCACTACCTGATTTACCATCCATTCACTCAGCAATTATGCCACACCTTCTCTCGCTCTCCCCCTTTCGACCCCAGACACCCTACCTGTCACATCACCAAATGCCACTTCTCCTTTTCCTTTCATCTTCGTCTCACACAATGCCAATACATCCATCCTCCTCCTACCAAACATATATCCAATCTCACATCTTTTGCTCTCTATCGTACTACAACCACGCACATTTACACACCCCAAAACTAGAGTTTGGGGAGAAGTTATTCTCCCCTCTAGTCCCCTTCTTCTCTGACGTCTCGCAGGAGGTTGATACAAGGGGGGGATTCCTAGTCCCCCAGCCCCGTCCACTTTTAGTCGCCTTTTACGACACGCAGGGAATACGGTGAGGCTATTCTTTGATGTTGTGTCCGCCCCACAGGGCACCATATATATATATATATATATATATATATATATATATATATATATATATATATATATATATATATATATATATATATATATATATATATATATATATATATATATATATATATATATATATATATATATATATACACTTAGACACAATGAAAAAGATAATGGTTACATCTCAACAGCTGAGACAAATAATTGGCAATAGTTTAGCAAGAAATTCAGTTAGAGAACAGCAGTGATGGAAAGCAGATATGATTCAATGGCACCGTGGTCAGCGCAAGGCCAGGTCAAAGGGGGACAGAAATGTAAGGTAAGGGCATCTGACGTATGGGATCGGAACAAGTATTGTCAAGATTAGAAACAATAAAGTTTTTCTTTGACTAGCAAAATTTTTATTTTTCCTTGGTTCAAGTCCCGGGCAGGGTAAAAAATTATTCATATATATATATAAATATATATATATATATATATATATATATATATATATATATATATATATATATATATATATATATATATATATATATATATATATATATAAATATATATATATATATACACTTAGACACAATGAAAAAGATAATGGTTACATCTCAACAGCTGAGACAAATAATTGGCAATAGTTTATCAAGAAATTCAGTTAGAGAACAGCAGTGATGGAAAGCAGATATGATTCAATGGCACCGTGGTCAGCGCAAGGCCAGGTCAAAGGGGGACAGAAATGTAAGGTAAGGGCATCTGACGTATGGGATCGGAACAAGTATTGTCAAGATTAGAAACAATAAAGTTTTTCTTTGACTAGCAAAATTTTTATTTTTCCTTGGTTCAAGTCCCGGGCAGGGTAAAAAATTATTCATATATATATATAAATATATATATATATATATATATATATATATATATATATATATATATATATATATATA
>JAXCGZ010003500.1:0-10338 GCA_037179515.1 Halocaridina rubra | reverse complement strand
TGCCGCGGTCACACTTTGGCTCAGTGCGACGGTATCTTCCATAAATACTTTCGTTGATACTTTTACTGCTGGGGAGGGGCCTTGCCAATACGGAGGCGGGGGAGAGTGGCTGGATCTCATAATATGATACTGTAAGTGAAGGGGGAGCTCTGACTTTCTCGGTGTCACTCTCTCACTGCTGGTAAGCGTCTTGAAGTTTCTTCACTTGTACTTTTCTTCCATAGATGCTATATATTTTTTTTATACTTCTATTTTTTTTTTTTCTCTTCTTTCTCTTCGGTAAAGTGTCAGCGTGGATTGATCCCGAGCTGTCCACCACTGACGTAGGGGATTTGATTATCCCACCGAGTGTCACCACTGACGTAGGGATTTTCCTCCTACGTATATATACTTATACTTATGGTAGCGTGGTTGGTGAAAGACATCTTCTTATTCACAGTTTATTCTTATTTTAACATCTATGTACTCAGAGCTCCTATTACTACAGTTCCTGTCACGACTAATCCCTGAGTCCTACCCCCAAGAGGGGGAGGCTAACTCAGCTGTACTATTTTAACTCTGCTGCTGGCAAGGCCCGGTCTCTAACTCTAACTAACTGTCTCTGCCCTGGGTGGCTCTTGAAATACCCCCAGGGGCAGGGCGTGGCTTAACATCCAATTCTGCCAATGAAATCAAGTGAGATCTAGTCCAGCCAATCAACGCCAGGTTCAAAGTGGAGTCCCACCTACTTCCGGGGAGGAGCTATTGGGCATCTCTCCAGGGCATGTACTTACGTACGGGCCACAGGTTTATGTTTCTTGAGGTTTAGGAAATGGTTAACTTCCTGGCCTTTCCTGCCCTTCTCGATGCCAGATCCTAAGTCTCACGGTTCCGGTCATATATCTCCTTGACACTTTCTACAAACATTGTAATAAAATATCTGTGCCCTCGGCCAACCGTTACCCCTCAAGATCTGTTACAAGTTTCAGATTCTGGCTTCAGCATGACGGACTGGCTTCAGCATGACGGAAGTCATACGACACACAATTAGGTAATTTACGCACACACACACACACACACACACACACACACACACACACACACACACACACACACACACACACACACACACACACACACACACACACACACACACACACACACACACACACACACACACACACACACACACACACACACACACACACACACACACACACACACACACACACACACACACACACACACACACACACACACACACACACACACATATATATATGGAAAAATGCATAGCTAGATCGATAGATAGATAGAGAGAGGAGAGAGAGACGGTATATTTTGACATATTACAGTAGTCAGCTGTAGCTCGAAATTTACCCATTTAGCTGACATAAAGAATCACACACACACACACACACACACACACACACACACACACACACACACACACACACACACACACACACAGCTGAATATGGAAAATGATGCCATGAAAACGTCCTTTGCTGATGCACAAAAGGGGAATGTGGCAGTAAAATAGGCTGTAAAGGAGGTGGCACTGGAAAACATACAAACAGTTGACTATAAAGAGACAGTAATCGAAAAAATGAAAGACGTTGTGATGGAAAGGGCAAACCCACTCATCAGACAGGCACTTGATAAGGAGAAGACAGTGGTAATCTCAGGCATAAGTGAATCCCAGGAGCCAACATGGCAGGGGAGACTTGAAGAAAATAAAGCTAACATTGTAGACCTGATAAGAAAGCTTGGAGTAGTATGTGGTCCTGAGGATATTGTAAACATACACCAACTAGGTAAATATTCGAGGGAAGGAAAACCGAGACCAACAAAAGTAACCTTTGAGAGAGGGGAGACATGTAGGGAAATATTGTTGAGAAAAAAAAGTCTAAAAGACCTTCAAGAATGCAAAGAAGTGTTCATTAGACGATACAGAACACAGGAAGAGATGGGAAAGATCAAAAACTTGTTGCAAGAGGCAAGAAGGTTAAATGATGAAAGAAATGAAGAAGAGAAGAAAAATTTTCGTTACAGAATACTTCCAGACAAAGGGGAGATAAAGAAGATAATGACAGAAGATCAGGGGATGGGGCCTCATTAAGATTGTTATACACAAATGCTGATGGATTAGCTGGTAAGGCAGTAGAATTAAAAGATAGGATTCACAACAGTAAGGCAGATATAGTAGCAATTACAGAGACTAAGTTGAGTGAGGACATAAACAGTGTCACAGTTTTTCCTAAGGGCTTCAGAATACTAAGGGTCGAAAGATCTGAGAGGACTGGTGGAGGGATAGCACTGCTCATAAGTGAGAGGATTCAAGTTGAAGAAATAAACTTGGCTATAGAAAGTGAGTTCAGGGAATTTCTTGTTGCTCGCATAAATACTGGGTCAGAGAGCATTATAATAACTGTTGTATACAACCCACCAAGGAACCAAAATAGGCTTGAAATTTATGAGGAAAGTCATATAGGTACGATTGAAGTCATAAACTCAGTTGTTAACATGGCGCGGGAGAAAAAATGTAGGATTTTGATTATGGGAGACTTTAATCATAAAGAGATAGATTGGATAAATCTTGACCCACACAGTGGTGAGGACTCATTTGGGGCAAGATTCCTAGATTGCGTACAAGGGAATTTCCTACACCAACATGTAATGGAACCAACAAGAGCCAGGGGTGGGGATGAGCCATCACTACTTGATCTGGTGTTCACAGATAATGTGTTGGATATTGAAAATATTGAGTATGAACCACCAATTGGAAAGAGTGACCACTGTGTGTTGTTGATGGAGTATATCATTGAAGACATTCTTCCTGAGAGTAGAGGCACTGAGGACATGAGGAGGAACTATCCGAAAGGAGATTACATCAAAATGAATGAGCTTTTTGCACTTATTGACTGGAGAACCTTATTTTACAACAAATCTGTACAAGAAATGTATGACATCTTTTGTGAGAAATATGGGAAGATAGTAGATTGCTGCATACCTGTCACCAAAGTAGGTGTAATTCATGCCAGAGAGAAATGGTTCGATAATGGGTGTAAAAGAGCTAAGGAGTGGAGAGACAAATGCTGGAAAAGGTATAGGAGGAGAAAAAACATAAATGCCTGGCAAACCTACAAAAGAGCAAGAAATGACTACCTAAGTAAAAGGAGAGAGGCAGAGAGAGATTATGAGAGGGACATCACCAGGAAGGCTAAAGAAAATCCCAAGCTTTTCCACAGCTTTATCAGAGGAAAACTGAAGGTAAAAGAACAGGTTTTAATGCTAAAGAGAGCGGATGGAAGCATCACTGAGACGGACGAAGAGATCTGCAAAGAATTGAACAAGGAGTTTCAGTCAGTATTTACAGTAGAAAATACCCCACCCCCTCAGATTGCAGTGATAGAAGCTCAAGGGCCGGTATTAGAGAACATCAACCTTACAGCCACAGAGGTATGCAAGGCGCTGATGGATTTAGATGTTCATAAAGCTACAGGTCCTGATGACATATCCCCTCATGTGCTTAAAAAATGCGCAAACACAATATCAGTGGCACTAAGTATCATATTTAAGGAGTCACTGGAGTCGGGGGAGATTCCAAGATGCTGGAAACAAGCAAATGTGATACCTATCTTCAAAAAGGGAAGGAGGGATACGGCTCTGAACTATAGACCAGTTTCCTTGACCAGCATAGTTTGCAAACTTATGGAGAAACTACTAAGGAAACATATCTCTCTTCACTTGGAATCCTTCAACTTTTTGTCAGTGAGGCAACATGGCTTCAGAGAAGGAAGATCAACAGTAACAAACTTATTAGAATTTTATGATGAGGTAAGCCAAATCTTACAGGAAAGAGAGGGCTGGGCAGATTGCATATTCCTAGACTTCCAGAAAGCGTTTGACACTGTTCCACATGGGAGACTTATTAGGAAGCTGCAATCAATGGCTAGAATAGGTGGAAATGTCTTGGAATGGATAAAAAATTACTTAGAAGGAAGGGAACAGAGGGTTAGAGTAAGACACTCAGTGTCTGAATGGAGAAGAGTTAGTAGTGGAGTTCCACAGGGTTCAGTTTTAGGGCCACTTTTGTTCCTTGTATATGTAAATGACCTACCAGAGTCTGTAAATTCATTCATGAATATGTTTGCAGATGATGCAAAGATTGTGAAGAAAGTAAAAAACGAGAACAATGGTAGAGAACTTCAGGAGGATCTAAATAATCTGCATGAGTGGTCAGAAAAGTGGCTAATGAAATTCAATACCTCAAAATGTAAGGTAATGAGAATGGGTACAAGTGCAAGAAGGCCCAAGCTTGACTACTCGGTGGCTGGAGTACAACTCCAAGAGACAGAAAATGAGAGAGATGTAGGAGTAAACATACTGGCAGATTTGTCTCCAGAAATACATATAAATGGCGTAGTAAGGGCAGCATATGCATTCTTATCAAATGTAAGGGTAGCCTTCAGGCACATGGACAAGGAAATGTTCAGAAATATTTATGTAACCTATGTGAGGCCAAAACTCGAATATGCAGCCCCCTTTTGGAATCCGCACTTGAAAAAGCACATAGCTAAGCTGGAAAAAGTTCAAAGACATGCCACGAAACTGGTGCCAGAAATACGCAATCTCGGTTATGATGAGAGGCTGAGGGAATTAGACTTGCCATCACTCGAAGCTAGAAGAGTAAGGGGGGATATGGTGACAGTCTTTAAATTCCTTCATGGTTATGATAGAGTGGATAGGGATCGATATTTCGATATGGCTGGCTCTAGAATTAGAGGTCATAGTTTGAAGCTTCGTAAGAAAACTTGTTTGCAGGATGTAAGGAAATACTTTTTCAGTGTAAGAGTAGTTGATAATTGGAATTCGCTAAGCGAGGAGGTAGTTAATGCTATCTCAATCCATAGTTTTAAGGACAGGTATGATAAGTATCACTAAGTCTAAAAATGGAACCGATCAGGAGACGGGAAGATACGAGCTTTGGGCTCTTTCCCGTAAACACAATTAGGTAATCACAATTAGGTAATCACACACACACACACACACACACACACACACACACACACACACACACACACACACCGTGCGTTCAGTGACACACGGAATTGCTCCTCTTAAATTTTTAACTGTTTCGAGTGACTAAGTGCTTAGTGGAAAACTTTACCATAATTTCCATAAATCTGAAATCCTGCAGAGTATTGTGAGTACAAAAACTAAATTTGTTGTAAGACGAGACTGTTCATATTAAAGGAAAAAAATTGAGAATTTTTTCGTGAGGAAGAGAGAGAAGCTGCCGTCCAGTTCTGCCGTGAGGGAAATCTAGAAGAGTTGCCAGAGGTGGAGCCATCACACCACATTACCTAATTTTTTGTGTAAACTGGGGAAAGCTCTTAAGCCGTTTTACCTGATCCTGTGGTTCTATATATTGTTAAAATCAGTATCCTTCCCATTTATATTAACTAGTTAGTTAGTTTGATACACGAAAAAATTGAATAATAAAAGAAAAAAAAATTACCAAATACCCCCCTGTCAACAGTACCGAGTTAAGTTGCCAAGTAGTACAGCAGTCTTATTTTCTTCATTTTTTTTTTGCTTTCTTTTAGCTTTCTCTTTTACTATTTTGTTATTTTGTATATATATTGAGTTAAATGTAAAGTCTAAATCCCGTGATAACATATCTTGGTTAGCAAGTCAGTTTATCAGTTAGGAAGAATATATAACAGAAACAGGTGGGTGCCACCTCGAACACAAATTCGAATTTTCCTTCAGGTTTGACTTTTGTTTTTCTTTTTCTTTTTATACTTAAATTACCATGGTCAAGTTTTTAAGTTAAGATGTGTGTTACCAGAAAGGAGACAAACTAAGTCACTAAATAGCACTTATATGGAGATATAAAAATTCTGTGTGAAGGTAAATTAGAAGTTTTTCTCTTTTCTTTTTTTTTTCCTCTTTCTCGTCTTCTTCTATATTCTGTGAGAGGGAGAACATAAAAATGAAGCCATCTCTGTCCCAAACCTCTCCCACCCATGGGTCGGGAGAAGGGGTAGTCATCAGAGGACTTAAACAGAGAATCAAGAAGTTAGAGGAAATGGTTATAAGCCTTGATGATAAAATTCGGAATATGGATGGAGAAATGAAAGAGAATGAAACACTCAGAGAACAAATAAGATCTTTGGAGGAAGCAAATAAAGCACAAGGGCAGGAGAGAAAGGAACTAGAAAAAAGAATAAAGAAGCTGGAAGGGGAAAAGAGTCAACTAGAATCTAGAATTACTAAACAAGAAGATAAAAACAAACAGCTGAACGACAACCTAAAGGAATTAGATGTTAGTTCACTGCTCTCTTCTGAGAGAGACGAGATTGCTGCTTGGAATGTTCAGATTAAGGAAAACATTGAACAGTTCAGAAAAGAGTTCCAGGAGCTGAATATGGAAAATGATGCCATGAAAACGTCCTTTGCTGATGCACTAAAGGGGAATGTGGCAGTAAAAGAGGCTGTAAAGGTGGTGGCACTGGAAAACATACAAACAGTTGACTATAAAGAGACAGTAATCGAAAAAATGAAAGACGTTGTGATGGACAGGGCAAACCCACTCATCAGACAGGCACTTGATAAGGAGAAGACAGTGGTAATCTCAGGCATAAGTGAATCCCAGGAGCCAACATGGCAGGGGAGACTTGAAGAAAATAAAGCTAACATTGTAGAACTGATAAGAAAGCTTGGAGTAGTATGTGGTCCTGAGGATATTGTAAACATACACCAACTAGGTAAATATTCGAGGGAAGGAAAGCCGAGACCAACAAAAGTAACCTTTGAGAGAGGGGAGACATGTAGGGAAATATTGTTGAGAAAAAAAAGTCTAAAAGACCTTCAAGAATGCAAAGAAGTGTTCATTAGACGATACAGAACACAGGAAGAGATGGGAAAGATCAAAAACTTGTTGCAAGAGGCAAGAAGGTTAAATGATGAAAGAAATGAAGAAGAGAAGAAAAATTTTTGTTACAGAATACTTCCAGACAAAGGGGAGATAAAGAAGATAATGACAGAAGATCAGGGGATGGGGCCTCATTAAGATTGTTATACACAAATGCTGATGGATTAGCTGGTAAGGCAGTAGAATTAAAAGATAGGATTCACAACAGTAAGGCAGATATAGTAGCAATTACAGAGACTAAGTTGAGTGAGGACATAAACAGTGTCACAGTTTTTCCTAAGGGCTTCAGAATACTAAGGGCCGAAAGATCTGAGAGGACTGGTGGAGGGATAGCACTGCTCATAAGTGAGAGGATTCAAGTTGAAGAAATAAACTTGGCTATAGAAAGTGAGTTCAGGGAATTTCTTGTTGCTCGCATAAATACTGGGTCAGAGAGCATTATAATAACTGTTGTATACAACCCACCAAGGAACCAAAATAGGCTTGAAATTTATGAGGAAAGTCATATAGGTACGATTGAAGTCATAAACTCAGTTGTTAACATGGCGCGGGAGAAAAAATGTAGGATTTTGATTATGGGAGACTTTAATCATAAAGAGATAGATTGGATAAATCTTGACCCACACAGTGGTGAGGACTCATTTGGGGCAAGATTCCTAGATTGCGTACAAGGGAATTTCCTACACCAACATGTAATGGAACCAACAAGAGCCAGGGGTGGGGATGAGCCATCACTACTTGATCTAGTGTTCACAGATAATGTGTTGGATATTGAAAATATTGAGTATGAACCACCAATTGGAAAGAGTGACCACTGTGTGTTGTTGATGGAGTATATCATTGAAGACATTCTTCCTGAGAGTAGAGGCACTGGGGACATGAGGAGGAACTATCCGAAAGGAGATTACATCAAAATGAATGAGCTTTTTGCAGTTATTGACTGGAGAACCTTATTTTACAACAAATCTGTACAAGAAATGTATGACATCTTTTGTGAGAAATATGGGAAGATAGTAGATTGCTGCATACCTGTCACCAAAGTAGGTGTAATTCATGCCAGAGAGAAATGGTTCAATAATGGGTGTAAAAGAGCTAAGGAGTGGAGAGACAAATGCTGGAAAAGGTATAGGAGGAGAAAAAACATAAATGCCTGGCAAACCTACAAAAGAGCAAGAAATGACTACCTAAGTAAAAGGAGAGAGGCAGAGAGAGATTATGAGAGGGACATCACCAGGAAGAGAGGGACATCACCAGGAAGGCTAAAGAAAATCCCAAGCTTTTCCACAGCTTTATCAGAGGAAAACTGAAGGTAAAAGAACAGGTTTTAAGGCTAAAGAGAGCGGATGGAAGCATCACTGAGACGGACGAAGAGATCTGCAAAGAATTGAACAAGGAGTTTCAGTCAGTATTTACAGTAGAAAATACCCCACCCCCTCAGATTGCAGTGATAGAAGCTCAAGGGCCGGTATTAGAGAACATCAACCTTACAGCCACAGAGGTATGCAAGGCGCTGATGGATTTAGATGTTCATAAAGCTACAGGTCCTGATGACATATCCCCTCATGTGCTTAAAAAATGCGCAAACACAATATCAGTGGCACTAAGTATCATATTTAAGGAGTCACTGGAGTCGGGGGAGATTCCAAGATGCTGGAAGCAAGCAAATGTGATACCTATCTTCAAAAAGGGAAGGAGGGATATGGCTCTGAACTATAGACCAGTTTCCTTGACCAGCATAGTTTGCAAACTTATGGAGAAACTACTAAGGAAACATATCTCTCTTCACTTGGAATCCTTCAACTTTTTGTCAGTGAGGCAACATGGCTTCAGAGAAGGAAGATCAACAGTAACAAACTTATTAGAATTTTACGATGAGGTAAGCCAAATCTTACAGGAAAGAGAGGGCTGGGCAGATTGCATATTCCTAGACTTCCAGAAAGCGTTTGACACTGTTCCACATGGGAGACTTATTAGGAAGCTGCAATCAATGGCTAGAATAGGTGGAAATGTCTTGGAATGGATAAAAACTTACTTAGAAGGAAGGGAACAGAGGGTTAGAGTAAGACACTCAGTGTCTGAATGGAGAAGAGTTAGTAGTGGAGTTCCACAGGGTTCAGTTTTAGGGCCACTTTTGTTCCTTGTATATGTAAATGACCTACCAGAGTCTGTAAATTCATTCATGAATATGTTTGCAGATGATGCAAAGATTGTGAAGAAAGTAAAAAACGAGAACAATGGTAGAGAACTTCAGGAGGATCTAAATAATCTGCATGAGTGGTCAGAAAAGTGGCTAATGAAATTCAATACCTCAAAATGTAAGGTAATGAGAATGGGTACAAGTGCAAGAAGGCCCAAGCTTGACTACTCGGTGGCTGGAGTACAACTTCAAGAGACAGAAAATGAGAGAGATCTAGGAGTAAACATACTGGCAGATTTGTCTCCAGAAATACATATAAATGGCATAGTAAGGGCAGCATATGCATTCTTATCAAATGTAAGGGTAGCCTTCAGGCACATGGACAAGGAAATGTTCAGAAATATTTATGTAACCTATGTGAGGCCAAAACTCGAATATGCAGCCCCCTTTTGGAATCCGCACTTGAAAAAGCACATAGCTAAGCTGGAAAAAGTTCAAAGACATGCCACGAAACTGGTGCCAGAAATACGCAATCTCGGTTATGATGAGAGGCTGAGGGAATTAGACTTGCCATTACTCGAAGCTAGAAGAGTAAGGGGGGATATGGTGACAGTCTTTAAATTCCTTCATGGTTATGATAGAGTGGATAGGGATCGATATTTCGATATGGCTGGCTCTAGAACTAGAGGTCATAGTTTGAAGCTTCGTAAGAAAACTTGTTTGCAGGATGTAAGGAAATACTTTTTCAGTGTAAGAGTAGTTGATAATTGGAATTCGCTAAGCGAGGAGGTAGTTAATGCTATCTCAATCCATAGTTTTAAGGACAGGTATGATAAGTATCACTAAGTCTAAAAATGGAACCGATGAGGAGACGGGAAGATACGAGCTTTGGGCTCTTTCCCGTAAACACAATTAGGTAATCACAATTAGGTAATCACACACACACACACACACACACACACACACACACACACACACACACACACACACACACATATATATATATATATATATATATATATATATATATATATATATATATATATATATATATATATATATATATATATAGAGAGAGAGAGAGAGAGAGAGAGAGAGAGAGAGAGAGAGTGAGAGAGAGAGAGAGAGAGAGAGAGAGAGAGAGAGAGAGAGAGAAATATACATATATATTATATATTATATATTATATATTATATATAATATATATATATATATATATATATATATATATATATATATATATATATATATATATATATATATATATATATATATATAC
>JAXCGZ010003499.1:0-10368 GCA_037179515.1 Halocaridina rubra | reverse complement strand
TCCCTGCACTGTTAAAAAAACACCCTTTACATTATAAATAACAGCACGCAACGTAAATTTTTATGAAAGTGATAGATAAAATTACGATGAATGAGGTGATGATGACGTGACACACATACTCATTTACAATTATTTTTTTGTTTACAAACTGTATAAATACTCCCTGCACTGTTAAAAAAACACCCTTTACATTATAAATAACAGCAAGCAACGTAAATTTACATTTCCAATAAAAAGATGAAAATACTGAAAAAAAAAAATTTCAATATTTTAATATTTTTGCGTATACCCATAAAATAAAATAATAATTTATCCAAAAAAAAACGCGATAGAGTGAGAACGCGAACCAAGAAACACGAATAACCGGGGTAACACTGTATATATATAATACTGAATATATATATATATATATATATATATATATATATATATATATATATATATATATATATATATATATATATATATATATATAATATATATATATATACCTTGTTCCTTTTTTCCGCGTTTTTTTTAACCGTGAAATTGCAATAACGCCCCCAAAAAATAATAGTAAAAAAATACGAAATTCGTAAATAACGTCCATGCAAAAAATTTTGAAAAAAAATTTCATTTTAGTAAAAAATCGACTGCCTTGGAGGCACTATTCCGCCATCCTCTTCCTCTTCTACCAATTATTGCGATCGGATATTATGAAGAAAATTTAAAAAAAGCATTAAGAACAAACCGCAAACATATTTTCAATATAATATCATCAAGGAAATAGCGTGCGAGGGTGCATCAGCTGATACGGAAGTAGAAAAATCTTTGCCGATAGAGATTCATTCTTCCACATCCTCCTCCTCATCTACTGTTAAATGCAATCAAATATTATGAAGAATATTTAAAAAATGCATTAAGAACAAACAGTAAACAAATTTTCGATATAATATTGTCAGGGAAATAGCGTGCGAGGGTGCATCAGCTGATATGGAAGTGTGACAAAACGTTTGCATCCTCGTTCTCACCGCCACCATCAGTGTTGCCAGAATAGATGAATGAGAGAAATGATATATATAAAAAATATACATGTAAGCTGGTAAGTTATTTCAAGTATCTTAAAGATGAAGTACATTTTTATTTAAATTATATATACTGTATTTCTTAAAATGTACCATACATAAGAAAATAGAAACATTCACTTTATCTGGCAACACTGGCCACCATGCACATCCCGGTGTAAGCCTGTTGCCAACTGCATAATAGAGTGCATTAATTTGTTTACTGTACAGTATATCTGTATATCTTTAATACTGTACACTATTTGCATGTTAATATAAATAACTACAGGTCTTTCTGCTTTGTTATGTACTTATAAAATATGCTTTACTTATCTTATATCTTTGGTATAGTGTGTCATTGGATGATTGTGGAACGAGCTATGCCCTTTATCATTGTTTCCTATGGAAAATGATTCATTTTTTCACGCGATTTTTCATTTACCCGTCACTTCTGAGAATCTATCTCTGTGTTATTCTGAGAACTAGGTATATATATATATATATATATATATATATATATATATATATATATATATATATATATATATATATATATATATATATATATATATATATATATATATACAGTGATCCATTACTGGATGGCATTTCTTAGCTCGCGTTTTTACTGTACCACGTTTTTTTGGGGGGCAAATTATTTCTTTTTTTTGGGGGGGGGTTATATGCAAAAATATTAAAATATTAAATAAATAAAAATTTTCAGTATTTTCATTTTTTTATTGAAAAAAACATATTTCATTATCTAATTGAGAAAAAAAATATATTTCCCAGCCTACGAATAATAAAACAGTAAAAAATAGTAAAAAGCATAAATTTAGATATACATACGTACAGTAAAACACAGTATTGCATCATGTGAAATAGTGTCCGATAGCGTACAATGTATTGGGGTCGCAGCTACGTGAGCTAGCATATATATTTATATTTCCAGTAGTCTCATGATTTTATTGATAAAAAAACGTATTTCTTAGCCTAAGAATAATAAAGCAGTAAAAAGTAGTAAAAAACATAAATACTAACAGTATTGCAACATACAAAATACGATACCGCTATCAGCGTTTCGGACAAAGGCTTGTTCAGTCTAACTCACGTGTCCGCCGTTCACTTTGTGCTTATTAACACATTTTGCTTGTGATTTTTTTACTCGCATATTTTAAGCTTTGCAATGCCTCCCAAGCATCCTTCATCTTCTAAGGCTTCTTGTAGTGAGCCAAAGCGGCAAAGAAAAATGTTAACCATAACAGATAAGGTAAGTTTACCTATCACGTACATATAAATTTACGTTGCATGCTGTTATTTATACCGCTATCAGCGTTTTGTACAAAGGCTCGTTCAGTCTAACTCGTGTGTGCGCCATTCACTTTGTGCTTATTAATACGTTTTGCTAGTGATTTTTTTACTCACATATTTTAACCTTTGCAGTGCCTCCCAAGTATCCTTCATCTTCTAAGGCTTCTTGTAGTGAGCCTAAGTGGCAAAGGAAAATGTTAACCATAACAGATAAGGTAAGTTTGCCTATCACGTACATATAAATTTACGTTGCATGCTGTTATTTATAAAGTAAAGGGTGGTTTTTTAACAGTGCAGGGAGGGTTTATACAGTAAACATAAAAATAATTGTAAAATACCTATGTACATGACTATGTCATATAAATTTACGCTTGCATGCTGTTATTTATGAAGTAAAGGGTGGCTTGTTAACAGTACAGGGAGGGTTTATACAGTTTATACGCTGTAATCGTAAAAATAAATAAAAATATCTATGTACATATAGGCTGATCCTACTCCGCGATTTTCCTGTCTCGCGCCGGGTCCCGGAACCGAACCCTCGCGATAATGGAAGGAACACTGTATATATATATATATATATATATATATATATATATATATATATATATATATATATATATATATATATATATATATATATATATATATATACTGAACCTTCGCTCTATTGCGTTTCTTGCCTCGCGAATTCACTGTACCGCGATTTTCTTTGGCAATTTTTTTTTGAGGGGGTATATGCAAAAATATTAAAATATTAAAAAAATAAAAATTTTCAGTATTTTAATTTTTTTATTGAAAAAAATAAATTTCATTATTTAATTGATAAAAAAATTCATTTCCCAGCCTACGAATAATAAAACAGTAAAATATAGTAAAAAACATAAATTTAGATAAATATCTCACAGTACTGCATCATGTGAAATACACTCCGATAGCGTACAATGTATTGGGGTCGCACCTAGGTGAGCTAGCATATATATTAAAATTTCCAGTAGTTTCATGATTTTATTGATAAAAAAACGTATTTCTTAGCCTAAGAATAATAAAACAGTAAAATATAGTAAAAAACATAAATACTAACAGTATTGCACCATGTAAAATACGATAGCGGTATCAGCGTTTCGGAAAACGAAAAGGGTCGAACCTACGTGAGATAGTACATATTGAAATTTTCATTATTTTCTTGATAAAACAAGTATTTCCTAGCCTAAGAGTAATAAAACAGTAAAAAATAGTAAAAAACATAAATTTAGATATATAACTCACAGTACTGCATCCTGTGAAATACTGTCCGATAGCGTACAATGTATTGGGGTCGCACCTACGTGAGCTAGAATATATATTAAAATTTCCAGTAGTTTCATGATTTTATTGATAAAAAAACGTATTTCTTAGCCTAAGAATAATAAAACAATAAAAAATAGTAAAAAACATAAATACTAACAGTATTGCACCATGTAAAATACGATACCGGTATCAGCGTTTCGGACAAAGGCTTGCACCATCTTCCATTGTCTAGCCTCAATTATTCAGTCTAACTAACGTGTGCGCCGTTCACGTTGTGCTTGTGATTAATTTTCTTCACTTTTTCAACCTCTGCAATGCCTCCCAAGCATCCTTCATCTTCTAAGGCTTCTGGTAGTGAGCCTAAGCGGCAAAGGAAGATGTTAACCATAACAGACAAGGTGAAACTCTTAGATATGTCGGCCACTATTTTGGGCTCAATGAATAACAGCCGTAAAGCAGTTATTGCCTACGGAATAATTTCCTCTGGGGTCAACAAACATCATTACCACCTCATTCACGGTAAGTTTACCTATCACGTACATATAAATTTACGTTGCATGCTGTTATTTATAATGTAAAGGGTGGTTTTTTGACAGTGCAGGGAGGGCTTATACAGTGAACGTAAAAATAATTGTAAAATACCTATGTACATGAGTATGTCATATAAATTTATAATTGCATGCTGTTATTTATGAAGTAAAGGGTGGTTTGTTAACAGTACAGGGAGGGTTTATACAGTTTATACAGTGTAAACGTAAATATAAATTAAAATATCTATGTACATATAGGCTGATCCTACTCCGCGAAATTCCTGTCTCGCGCCAGGTCCCGGAACCGAACATTCACGATAATCGAAGGAACACTGTACTGTATATATATATATATATATATATATATATATATATATATATATATATATATATATATATATATATATATATATATATATATATATATATATATATATATATATATGAGTAAGCACAAACTGTTAGCATATAGCACTAAATGGTAAGGAAGCACATCAGGGAAACAACACAGAAAAGATAATGCTATATTTCGGATAATAAGCTTGTGCTTGACATGGCCTCCTGTTAGGATCCGAAATATAGCGTTAGTTATTCTATGTGTTATTTCACTGATGGGATTCTTTACCGCATATATATATATATATATATATATATATATATATATATATATATATATATATATATATATATATATATATATATATATATATATATATATATATATATATATATATATATATATGATTTTTTTTTTTTTTTTTTTTTTTTTACCCCAACCGGGACTCGAACCTAGGACTTATGATTACTAAGTCAAGGTGCTACCACTACACCACAGAAGGTTAAAAAGGAACCCAACCTTATAGCTTATATCTGCTATACTTGGGAATGAACGCATTCTAACTGAATGCCACTATGTTCATTTTACAGATTCCCCAACCTCACTCGTGGCTTCATTTTAGCATTTAATTCAATTCCCAATCTCATTCGGGCATGAAATATCAAATAAGCACATTACATATGTGAAAACATGATTTTTTTTTTTTTTTTTTTTTTTTTTTTTTTTTTTTTTTTTTACCCCGACCGGGACTCGAACCTAGGACTTATGATTACTAAGTCAAGGCGCTACCACTACACCACAGAAGGTTAAAAAGGAACCCAACCTTATAGCTTATATCTGCTATACTTGGGAATGAACGCATTCTAACTGAATGCCACTATGTTCATTTTACAGATTCCCCAACCTCACTCGTGGCTTCATTTTAGCATTTAATTCAATTCCCAATCTCATTCGGGCATGAAATATCAAATAAGCACATTACATATGTGAAAACATGAATTTTTTTTTTTTTTTTTTTTTTTTTACCCCGACCGGGACTCGAACCTAGGACTTATGATAACTAAGTCAAGGCGCTACCACTACACCACAGAAGGTTAAAAAGGAACCCAACCTTATAGCTTATATCTGCTATACTTGGGAATGAACGCATTCTAACTGAATGCCACTATGTTCATTTTACAGATTCCCCAACCTCACTCGTGGCTTCATTTTAGCATTTAATTCAATTCCCAATCTCATTCGGGCATGAAATATCAAATAAGCACATTACATATGTGAAAACATGAATTTTTTTTTTTTTTACCCCGACCAGGACTCGAACCTAGGACTTATGATTACTAAGTCAAGGCGCTACCACTACACCACAGAAGGTTAAAAAGGAACCCAACCTTATAGCTTATATCTGCTATACTTGGGAATGAACGCATTCTAACTGAATGCCACTATGTTCATTTTACAGATTCCCCAACCTCACTCGTGGCTTCATTTTAGCATTTAATTCAATTCCCAATCTCATTCGGGCATGAAATATCAAATAAGCACATTACATATGTGAAAACATGATTTTTTTTTTTTTTTTTTTTTTTTACCCCGACCGGGACTCGAACCTAGGACTTATGATTACTAAGTCAAGGCGCTACCACTACACCACAGAAGGTTAAAAAGGAACCCAACCTTATAGCTTATATCTGCTATACTTGGGAATGAACGCATTCTAACTGAATGCCACTATGTTCATTTTACAGATTCCCCAACCTCACTCGTGGCTTCATTTTAGCATTTAATTCAATTCCCAATCTCATTCGGGCATGAAATATCAAATAAGCACATTACATATGTGAAAACATGAATTTTTTTTTTTTTTTACCCCGACCGGGACTCGAACCTTAGGACTTATGATTACTAAGTCAAGGCGCTACCACTACACCACAGAAGGTTAAAAAGGAACCCAACCTTATAGCTTATATCTGCTATACTTGGGAATGAACGCATTCTAACTGAATGCCACTATGTTCATTTTACAGATTCCCCAACCTCACTCGTGGCTTCATTTAGCATTTAATTCAATTCCCAATCTCATTCGGGCATGAAATATCAAATAAGCACATTACATATGTGAAAACATGAATTTTTTTTTTTTTTTTACCCCGACCGGGACTCGAACCTAGGACTTATGATTACTAAGTCAAGGCGCTACCACTACACCACAGAAGGTTAAAAAGGAACCCAACCTTATAGCTTATATCTGCTATACTTGGGAATGAACGCATTCTAACTGAATGCCACTATGTTCATTTTACAGATTCCCCAACCTCACTCGTGGCTTCATTTTAGCATTTAATTCAATTCCCAATCTCATTCGGGCATGAAATAGCAAATAAGCACATTACATATGTGAAAACATGAATTTTTTTTTTTTACCCCGACCGGGACTCGAACCTAGGACTTATGATTACTAAGTCAAGGCGCTACCACTACACCACAGAAGGTTAAAAAGGAACCCAACCTTATAGCTTATATCTGCTATACTTGGGAATGAACGCATTCTAACTGAATGCCACTATGTTCATTTTACAGATTCCCCAACCTCACTCGTGGCTTCATTTTAGCATTTAATTCAATTCCCAATCTCATTCGGGCATGAAATATCAAATAAGCACATTACATATGTGAAAAATGAATTTATTTATTTTTTTTTTTTTTTACCCCGACCGGGACTCGAACCTAGGACTTATGATTACTAAGGCATTCAGTTAGAATGCGTTCATTCCCAAGTATAGCAGATATAAGCTATAAGGTTGGGTTCCTTTTTAACCTTCTGTGGTGTAGTGGTAGCGCCTTGACTTAGTAATCATAAGTCCTAGGTTCGAGTCCCGGTCGGGGTAAAAAAAAAAAAAAAAATTCATGTTTTCACATATGTAATGTGCTTATTTGATATTTCATGCCCGAATGAGATTGGGAATTGAATTAAATGCTAAAATGAAGCCACGAGTGAGGTTGGGGAATCTGTAAAATGAACATAGTGGCATTCAGTTAGAATGCGTTCATTCCCAAGTATAGCAGATATAAGCTATAAGGTTGGGTTCCTTTTTAACCTTCTGTGGTGTAGTGGTAGCGCCTTGACTTAGTAATCATAAGTCCTAGGTTCGAGTCCCGGTCGGGGTAAAAAAAAAAAAAAAAAAAAATCATGTTTTCACATATGTAATGTGCTTATTTGATATTTCATGCCCGAATGAGATTGGGAATTGAATTAAATGCTAAAATGAAGCCACGAGTGAGGTTGGGGAATCTGTAAAATGAACATAGTGGCATTCAGTTAGAATGCGTTCATTCCCAAGTATAGCAGATATAAGCTATAAGGTTGGGTTCCTTTTTAACCTTCTGTGGTGTAGTGGTAGCGCCTTGACTTAGTAATCATAAGTCCTAGGTTCGAGTCCCGGTCGGGGTAAAAAAAAAAAATTCATGTTTTCACATATGTAATGTGCTTATTTGATATTTCATGCCCGAATGAGATTGGGAATTGAATTAAATGCTAAAATGAAGCCACGAGTGAGGTTGGGGAATCTGTAAAATGAACATAGTGGCATTCAGTTAGAATGCGTTCATTCCCAAGTATAGCAGATATAAGCTATAAGGTTGGGTTCCTTTTTAACCTTCTGTGGTGTAGTGGTAGCGCCTTGACTTAGTAATCATAAGTCCTAGGTTCGAGACCCGGTCGGGGTAAAAAAAAAAAAAATTCATGTTTTCACATATGTAATGTGCTTATTTGATATTTCATGCCCGAATGAGATTGGGAATTGAATTAAATGCTAAAATGAAGCCACGAGTGAGGTTGGGGAATCTGTAAAATGAACATAGTGGCATTCAGTTAGAATGCGTTCATTCCCAAGTATAGCAGATATAAGCTATAAGGTTGGGTTCCTTTTTAACCTTCTGTGGTGTAGTGGTAGCGCCTTGACTTAGTAATCATAAGTCCTAGGTTCGAGTCCCGGTCGGGGTAAAAAAAAAAAAAAAAAAAAATTCATTTTTCACATATGTAATGTGCTTATTTGATATTTCATGCCCGAATGAGATTGGGAATTGAATTAAATGCTAAAATGAAGCCACGAGTGAGGTTGGGGAATCTGTAAAATGAACATAGTGGCATTCAGTTAGAATGCGTTCATTCCCAAGTATAGCAGATATAAGCTATAAGGTTGGGTTCCTTTTTAACCTTCTGTGGTGTAGTGGTAGCGCCTTGACTTAGTAATCATAAGTCCTAGGTTCGAGTCCCGGTCGGGGTAAAAAAAAAAAAAAAAATTCATGTATTCACATATGTAATGTGCTTATTTGATATTTCAAGCCCGAATGAGATTGGGAATTGAATTAAATGCTAAAATGAAGCCACGAGTGAGGTTGGGGAATCTGTAAAATGAACATAGTGGCATTCAGTTAGAATGCGTTCATTCCCAAGTATAGCAGATATAAGCTATAAGGTTGGGTTCCTTTTTAACCTTCTGTGGTGTAGTGGTAGCGCCTTGACTTAGTAATCATAAGTCCTAGGTTCGAGTCCCGGTCGGGGTAAAAAAAAAAAAAAAAAAAAAAATTCATGTTTTCACATATATAATGTGCTTATTTGATATTTCATGCCCGAATGAGATTGGGAATTGAATTAAATGCTAAAATGAAGCCACGAGTGAGGTTGGGGAATCTGTAAAATGAACATAGTGGCATTCAGTTAGAATGCGTTCATTCCCAAGTATAGCAGATATAAGCTATAAGGTTGGGTTCCTTTTTAACCTTTTGTGGTGTAGTGGTAGCGCCTTGACTTAGTAATCATAAGTCCTAGGTTCGAGTCCCGGTCGGGGTAAAAAAAAAAAAAATTCATGTTTTCACATATGTAATGTGCTTATTTGATATTTCATGCCCGAATGAGATTGGGAATTGAATTAAATGCTAAAATGAAGCCACGAGTGAGGTTGGGGAATCTGTAAAATGAACATAGTGGCATTCAGTTAGAATGCGTTCATTCCCAAGTATAGCAGATATAAGCTATAAGGTTGGGTTCCTTTTTAACCTTCTGTGGTGTAGTGGTAGCGCCTTGACTTAGTAATCATAAGTCCTAGGTTCGAGACCCGGTCGGGGTAAAAAAAAAAAATTCATGTTTTCACATATGTAATGTGCTTATTTGATATTTCATGCCCGAATGAGATTGGGAATTGAATTAAATGCTAACATGAAGCCACGAGTGAGGTTGGGGAATCTGTAAAATGAACATAGTGGCATTCAGTTAGAATGCGTTCATTCCCAAGTATAGCAGATATAAGCTATAAGGTTGGGTTCCTTTTTAACCTTCTGTGGTGTAGTGGTAGCGCCTTGACTTAGTAATCATAAGTCCTAGGTTCGAGTCCCGGTCGGGGTAAAAAAAAAAAAAAAAAAATTCATGTTTTCACATATGTAATGTGCTTATTTGATATTTCATGCCCGAATGAGATTGGGAATTGAATTAAATGCTAAAATGAAGCCACGAGTGAGGTTGGGGAATCTGTAAAATGAACATAGTGGCATTCAGTTAGAATGCGTTCATTCCCAAGTATAGCAGATATAAGCTATAAGGTTGGGTTCCTTTTTAACCTTCTGTGGTGTAGTGGTAGCGCCTTGACTTAGTAATCATAAGTCCTAGGTTCGAGTCCCGGTCGGGGTAAAAAAAAAAAAAAAAAAAAAAAAAAAAAAAAAAAAAAAAAATCATGTTTTCACATATGTAATGTGCTTATTTGATATATATATATATATATATATATATATATATATATATATATATATATATATATATATATATATATATATATATATATATATATATATATATATATACACCGTA
>JAXCGZ010003498.1:0-10393 GCA_037179515.1 Halocaridina rubra | reverse complement strand
CTTGAATATATTTCAAGACAGTTTATTTCTACGTACATTATGTAAGTGTTATTTTGCATATAGTTTCGTTTATTGTAACGTAAGTGCATGAATGTATACTTTTAGACTTAGCATGTATACTTATTAAGTTCTATCATGTATACACGTATATTCGTATGTATAATGTGTAGTTTATTAGGGAGGCTGGCCGTAGAAGACGTGGAGAAAGGAATGTAGGTCACTAATGGATTTTAGCCATTAACCCTTCACCTCCTTGATAACGCTTATTGCATCGCCTCGTTGAACAAAGAACTGTTGTAAGCAAGTCATAACTCAACTTAGTCCTAGTACCAAGGACCCCGACAAACTAGAGGAGTTTGTGGGACTTTCTTACTAAAGTTAGTTGTACTCGTGAGATGCTACGAGGCACTCATTTTTACTGTGTTGTTGACAGTACTTATAAGTTTATTCTTAGTTGCTGTCGTGAGATGCTACGAGGCACTCATTTTTACTGTGTTTATTGACAGTACTTATAAGTTGAAAGGGTTAGTTGTTCTCGTGGGACATTACGAGACACTCAAGTAGAAGAACGTGATAGAGATCTGTGGATCAGAAGATACGTTTTTGATTCGGAGTCCCGTGATTGCTGACGACATCAGGGTTATCCGGACAGATGAGTACAGAGTTATTATATTTCTAACAATATTTATAACTACGTGTGAGGGACAGAATGAGCTCATTTAATTGAACACTCGTAGGTAGAATGTATGTTAGAAAATGTATTATTCTGTATGAGGAAGTTTTAATTTAAGGTGAGGAGAGTTTATTTAAATATTCACATATCAGCAGTTCATAAACCCCCATATAAAATATTTGCATGTATGTTTATGCATGTAATATTAATTATATTTTATTGGTAGAGGATTTAATTTTGAGATCGTGGTAGGCCTCTACTGAAGCCGTGTCAGGATTTCCGAATTTAGGGGGTTATAAGATCGAAGGGTAAATAACACACAGGAAATCCTCCACAGCTTTTGGTCCTTCGAACCGGATGAGAATTGGTGTGGTAATGGTGAAAATAGTGTACATTTTAGATAAGCTCCCACCTTGTAAGAAGTTAGTGTAAAACTCTACGGTTAAAATCGTCCACATTTCAGCGAAAACAGGGAGGAGCATTGCATGTATTTGCATGAATATTGCAAATATAACTTTGAAATTTAAGTGGTTGTTGAAATAAATAAGAGAAGCCATTTCCCACGTGGATAAAGCGTTTCTCTATCTGTGGAAACGAAATATACTTTCGTAGTTGAGCGTCCATTAAGTAATTTGGATATTAGTACCCAATTTCGGCTGGGTGAACAGTGGTTTTTAGGGATTTGTGTGTTTACATATTTCCCATTTAACGATATCTAGAATGTCGTATTGATTCCTTTGTTTACGTAAATAAACAGAAGGTAGTGACCCACCTACTGCTAGGTGCACAGTGTCGTTTGAGGAACAGTGTGGTTTGCATTACACTTTCCATTTACTGTTGCTGACTTAACAGTGTCGATTAACTGATGAAAAGTGTGTTTTACACTTTGAGGATTGGCGTCATAATTGACGGAATTAAATAACTGTATGTTATTATCTTGAGATTTGGAAGATTGTCCTTTGATACTCTTTACAGAGTGATTATTTGTTGCATTGTGGATGCATAAAGAAGATCGTGGATTCTTTGATGATAAAATTGCATCAACTATTTGTTTGTTGTTTTATGTTCTATTTGCTTTCTCAATATGTCGGTTAAACCTGAGGCATTAAAACGCCTTCGGGAATTGGTTCAACGTGATTGTGTTCAGTGTCAAACAGAACTTGCCAAAGATGATGAGACACTTGTTGTTAATTATTTAGAAAGATGTCATCATACGCTAACAGAAAGATTTGGAAGATATGATAGGAAATATGAAGAATATGTCGAGTATAAGCCCCTTAAAAGGGATTCTGAAGAGGAGGATACAGAACATGACAATCTAGCTGAAACAGTAAATAATATTAGCTTAGCTGTCCTAGAACGGATTCGTAAGTTAGGAACTATGAAGAGTACTAGGGCTCCTAGTTCCGAGAGTTCAAGCCTCCCCAGTGGGCAACCCACACCGAAATTTCCTGAAGTAAAAATACCACAGTTCTCTGGAAACTATGATGAATGGCACGAGTTTTGGGATACGTTCGATAGTTTAGTACATAGTACTTCTATGGCAACTATGACAAAGTTTACCATCTTAAGAAATGCCCTTAAAGGAGATGCAAAAGACACCATAAAGGGATATCCTGTTGCTAGTGAGAGTTATGATGAATGCATTCAACAGCTGCAAGCTGTTTATGCCAGCAAGGACAGGATTGTACGAAATTTAATGAGGAAATTGGTAAAAATACCAACTCCCTGTTCTAATTATTCATCACTTTTTAAGTTCAAGCAGGAAGTAGAAGCCATTACTCGAAGTCTGAAAAATTATAAAGACATGGAGAACACTGATTGGGTGTTTTCAGAACTCGTGATGATGAAATTGCCAGAAGATGTTGAGAACTGGATTAGCATGAAAATAGACACAAAATATCCTACATATGAAACCCTCTTGAAGGAACTGGGAAAATATGTATATTATATAGAGGGCAACAATACAAAAGGTAACACAAAGGGAGAGACCCAAACCTCCCAGAGAGATGAGACCCAGTCCTATAAAAAGAATGTGGGTAGTTATGGTGCTACTGCAAATGTAGTAAATAGTAAAACAGAATGTGTATTCTGTGGTTGGCAAGGTCATAAGTCTGAACAGTGTAATAAAGTAGTAAGCATAAATGAACGCAGAGACAAATTGAGAAACAATAACAAATGTCTGAGATGTACTCAGTCAGGGCATTATGCAAATGAATGTTACACTCAGTTAAACTGTAAGAAGTGTAAGAAAAATGGTCATCATGCAGCCTTGTGTTATGAACAAGAGTCAAAATTTCGTAGAAGGTTTGAAGAACCTACATTTCTGAATGAACAGTCAGAAAATGGTTCAAATATAGATGAGTCAAGCAATGAGCAAGAACATTCTGACTCAGGAAAGGACAAGAAACATGTTGGTGTGATGACTATGAAGGCAGTACAGAGGCAAATGGTGAAGCCGAGTTTACCTTCATGTGCTCTGCCTACTGCAAGTGGAAAAATAAGCAGCTCAAAGGGAAATCTTTGGGTAAATACTAGGTTATTCTTTGATACAGGTTCCCAGTGTTCCTTTATAACTAGGGAATTAGCTGAAAGGCTTAAATTAAGCCCAGTAGATGAAATGTCTCTTGGTATTGATGCATTTCGTTCTGAGACGAAGAAAGGAAGTTTTCCTGTTGTAAATGTAGTTATCAAATTGGGGAAAAGAAGAGCCAGAGTTAAGTTACTCGTAGTTGATGACATGGTAATTAGCATACACACCCCAGGACTAGCAATGGCTGCAAATGTGTTAAAGTCTAATGGTCACAAGTTGGCTGATGAAGATATTTATAGTGATGTACTGGAGAACATTGGCATTGTTATTGGTGCCTTACATTTTAGTCAGTTTGTTAGTGGTATTGACAAGTGGGATGTCTATACTTTGATGGAAACACCGGGTGGTGTCATGTTGTATGGCCATATTCCTCGTGATACTCAACATGGGTCCAGTAGTGTACAAAACCAACTTGTTATGCGAGTAGGAACACAGTTATTGCCTACTACAACACAAGAGTTGATTGATGAGGCCAAAAGGCCAGTTAATAAGTTGTTGAGTGAAGAGGCCATAGAGCCTGTTAATAAGTTGTTGATTGAAGAGGCCATAGAGCCTGTTTATAAGTTGTGGGAGCCAGAGAGTATTGGAGTAAAGCAAGAAGTGCATTACGAAGATAAAACTACACTTAGAAGTTTTACAGATTCTGTTCCCTTGAAGCCTATCCACACTTGTTATGATATAAGTGATCTAATCCTTTATTGATAATAAGGTTATTCCTTTATCGCACCTCTTTTGTTTTCATTGTACTTCTACCTATTTGGTTTCTAATGTTTATATTGATTGAGCCGACCGGCACATATCTTGCAACAATAAACTGGAAGCCATGATATACGCTCATTATTAATACAAACCTTTACATTTGGCGACGAGTAAACCCTTCATGGATATGGGAAACCTCTTGAGTTTGGTTATATTACTGGCTTAAATAGATTCGCCTTGCAAGATTTCTGGTAGGTGCCAAATGTTTTGTTTGCCGACGCCAGGATTAGGCTACCATGGTTATGCCTAATTGGATCCTGGATTGATGCTGCGTGATTCACCTCGACTAGGCTAGTGTTGGATTTAAGCCTAGGTGCCCTGTATGATGTTGCTGCAGTTTTGGGCGCATGTTTCTTCAAGCCTAGCATACGTTTTTGCTACCCTAGCATATCGAATTGTCGGTTGTTTGGGTGCTACATTAGCCTAAGTGTTTGTGGATACTGGTAATATTACAGAATAGGTCCGCAATGTCGTCGTCGTTGAATCAGATTAGAATTGATTGTTTTAATCCATCGAAAATTTCCTTGGAATTATGGCTAAGCCTATTAGAGGCACATTTTAGTCATTTAAATGTCACTGAGGCTGACGAGAAAAAAAATCTCCTGCTTGTGTCATTGGGTACTGATGTTTTTAGTGTTTTAGGCAATCTTTGTGCTCCTGATTTGCCCCACACAAAGTCTTATGCAGACTTGGTTCAGTTATTGAAAGGTCATTTTATTGTTAAGCCTTCTTATCACAGAAGTTTGCTAGCCTTCCAGCAAAGAAAAAAAAGGAAGGATGAGAGTGTAAAAGAATTGTATGCTGATTTAAAGGCTCTAGCAAAGCATTGTAATTTTGGCAACCAATTTGATGGTAGAGTAAGAGATCAGTTATTTATGGCTGTAGATGCTGAAGTTTATTTTTCAAATATAGTGGCTCTCAACATAGATCTCCAAGCAATGACCTCTCAGGCTATTTTGGAGAGAATTTTGAACATGGAAAAAGCATTTGTAAGTGAGAAAGATGAGGTTCAGTCACAGGTTCAGGTTGTAAGAAGAAAATATGTAGGTTTATCTTGTCAACATTGTGGTTCCTCTCATGACAGCTTTTATTGTAGATTTAAGCATTTATCATGTTATAATTGTCATAAAAAGGGTCATTTACAGAAGGTTTGTAAAGAAGCCAAAAGAGAGAGTGGTTATAGTACAGCTAAAGGTTCAAATAGACCAAGCAAGAAAGATTTTAGGAGTAAACCTAAGTTTAATAGTAGGAAAACTGTAAAGATTGTGAATGATCAAGATGTATCATTAAGTGATAATGATGATGAGGATGATAAAGTGTTAACTGTCAGAGATAAAATCTATGCTGTTCATGCTGAACAATTTTATTTTTCTGTTAATAAGATCCAAGTTCCTTTTGAGGTTGATAGTGGTGCTACTGTTTCAACTTTGAATAAAGATTGGGTTGAGAAGTTGAATTTGAAAGTTGAACAATGTAAGAAACCCTTACAGGCTTATGATGATTTTAAAATAAAGGTTTTGGGAAAAGTGGTTGCTCCTGTTGTGTATAATGGATATA
Source organism: Halocaridina rubra (assembly GCA_037179515.1). NCBI lineage: Eukaryota > Metazoa > Arthropoda > Malacostraca > Decapoda > Atyidae > Halocaridina > Halocaridina rubra. The sequence goes on along the minus strand of JAXCGZ010003498.1, from coordinate 4,811 downwards.
ATGTATCACAAGTCTTTTATGTTGTTGGTTCAAAGAATACAAATTTATGTGGTAAAAATCTAATGAAACAAGTTGGTATTTATTTAGCAGGATTAGATGGAAGTACCAAGGTTAACAATGTTCATAATGTAAGTGTTGAACAAGTGTTTGAAGATTATAATGTTAATGTAAGCAAACCTATTTCTAGCATTGTAGCTAAAATTCATTTAAAGAGTGATGCTATTCCAAAGTTTGTAAAAGCACGTACTGTTCCATTTTACCATAAAGAGATGGTTGAAGAGGCCATTGATAAACTTGTAAGTGAAAATATTATAGAATCTGTATCTCATAGTGAATGGGCTGCGCCTATTGTACCTGTGTTAAAAGAGAATAAGAAAGAAATTCGCATATGTGCAGATTTTAAGCATTTGAATAAGCAAATACAATGTGATAAATACCCCTTGCCTAAGATTGATGAACTTTTGTGCAGTGTTGGCAAAGGCAAAATTTTTTCTAAGATTGATTTGAAGAATGCATATTTGCAAATACCTGTTGAAGAACAAAGTCAAGAGTTTTTAGTTATTAATACACACAAAGGAATGTATAAATACAAGAGGTTGCCCTTTGGCTTGTCCTCTTCTCCTGGTATTTTTCAAAGATTTATTTCACAGATCTTATGTAATATTGATGGTGTTGCTGCATATATGGATGATATAGTTGTCAGTGGTGAAACTAAAGATGAGCATGATGAGAGACTCAAGAAAGTTTTAAATGTGTTGCAATCTCATAATGTACAGATAAATAAGAGTAAAACAGTTTTAAATATGGAATGTATTGAATATTTAGGTTACTGTATATCAAGTGAAGGAATAAAACCATCCCCAAAGAAGGTTAGAGCAATTTTGGATGCTCCTTGTCCTACCTCAGTAGCAGAGGTCCACTCATTTTTAGGGATGATTACATTTTACTGTAGATTTATTAAGAATTTTTCAACTAAATCAGCTCCATTGTATGATTTACTGAAAAAAGGTGCCAAGTTTGAATGGACAAAGATTGAACAGAATGCATTTAAATGTCTTAAACAAGATTTTGTAGACTCTAAAGTATTAGTAAATTTTGATGGGTCATATCCCTTGATTGTAGAAGTTGATGCTTCACCTGTTGGTGTAGGATGTGTGTTATTGCAAAAGGTCAATGGAGTAGAAAGACCTATTTATTTTGCAAGTAAGAAATTGAGTAGTGCTGAGATGAAATATTCACAGTTGGATAAAGAAGGATTGTCTTTGATTTTCGCTGTCAAAAGATTTAGATATTTTCTTTTGGGTAGAAAATTTATGGCCAGAACGGACCATAAACCACTTTTAGGATTGTTTGGTAAAGATAAGCCAATTCCTCAGAATGCCAATTCTAGGATACAAAGATGGGCTTTGTTACTTTCTCAATATGACTTTGATCTAGTGCATAAACCTGGAAAGGAAAATGTTATTGCCGATGCACTTAGCCGTCTTCCAGTAGAAGATGAAATTCAGTCTGGGATTCCTGCTGAGTATGTAAGATTAGTGGAATTGCTTGATTTTGATGAAATTTCTTATAAGGTAATTAGACAATATAATAAGAAAGATAAAGTGATGTCTCAGTTAATTAATTGTCTAAGATTTGGTTGGTCTAAAGAAAATAATTTGTTACTCATGGAATATGGTAATGTTAAAGATGAATTGTCTCTTCATAATGATGTAGTGTTATACAGGAATCGTATTGTAATACCTGTAGAGTTGAGGTGTAAGATATTGACTCATTTACATAATGGTCATAATGGAATAAATGCCATGAAAGCAGAGGCTAGGAAATGGGTTTGGTGGCCAAAGATTGACCAAGACCTTGCAGAGATGACAAAGAATTGTAATATTTGTTTTAAGAATTATAAACAACCACCAGCTAATACTTTGTCATGGCCTAATACGGGAAAACCATGGTCTAGGGTCCATATGGACTATGCAGGTCCTATTGATGGTAAATATTTTCTAATTGTCATTGATTCTTATAGTAAGTTCTTAGATATACAGTTCTCTAGTTCTGCAACATCTGGTGTCACTATAAATCACCTAAGGAAAGTATTTTCTAATTTTGGCTTGCCAGACATGATAGTGTCAGATAATGCTCCTAATTTTGTATCACAGGAAATGAAGGTGTTTTTGCAAAAGAATGGTATAAAACATGTTTGTCCTGCCCCTTATCATCCAGCCTCTAATGGTCTTGCAGAAAGAGCTGTAAGGACATTTAAGGAGGGTTTAAGGAAATTTAAAGAGGGAGATTATACTACTAGAGTTTGTCGTTTTCTTTATAACTATAGAAGAACTGTACATTCTGCTACAGGAAAAGCTCCTGCAGAGATTATGTTTAATAGAAATTTCAGAGGTACTGTAGATGTAAAGCTGAAAGAAAGTAAAGAATGTAATGATAGTCTTTCAAATGAAGAAAACATGTACAAAGTTGATGATGCTGTGTTTGCACGTAACTATGGTAAAGGTCCACTATGGGTGGAAGGTAGAATTGTAGAAGTATTGGGTTTAAGAAATTATAAAGTGCAAGTACATTGTTCAGGGAATATGATATGGAAAAGACATTCTGATCAATTGATGCATAGATATTTTGGAGATTTCAATCAGTCTAATAATGAAATGTTGAATAATGATTATGATAATCCTGTTGTAAGTGAAATTGAAGCTGATAATCCTGTTGTAACAAGTGTTCCTAGTGAATTAACAACCAATTCTAATATTATAGAAACAAATGGTGTACTTTCAAAAGATGTTATTAATGTACCTTCAAGAGATGTAAGTAATAGTGCATGTGATGAGTTACCTATACAGACTCCAGTAGTGAGAAGGTCTCAGAGAAATATCAAGCCCCCTGATCGTCTTAATTTGTAAATAGTGTTTTGAACTCCTTATATAGAATTTTCATGTGTGCCTTGTTTTAAGAAGTTGATGACTTATTTTTTATATGTGATGTATTGCAAATTCTAGGGGAAAGGAATGTTATGATATAAGTGATCTAATCCTTTATTGATAATAAGGTTATTCCCTTTATCGCACCTCTTTTGTTTTCATTGTACTTCTACCTATTTGGTTTCTAATGTTTATATTGATTGAGCCGACCGGCACATATCTTGCAACAATAAACTGGAAGCCATGATATACGCTCATTATTAATACAAACCTTTACAACACTCCTCTCCTACACAATTTTCAGAGTGCCTTTGGACAAATGGAGTCTCTAATAGAACAGTTGGAGGAAATATTGGAGAATGTTCATGTGGGTAATTTGTTGGATGCTTGTACCAGTGAAGAGAAACAGTTTGATATATGCAATACTGCAGATGTAGAGTGGGAAAAGACCAAAATATCACTGCAAGCACTGAATTTCAACAATGCAAGACTTCAAAGGGTACTGGATCAGCGACTTCCTAAAGAATCTAGATCTCCTAACGTATCAGTCTTTAGTTTAATCTGGAATATAAATACAGACAAGTTGTCGTTGAAAGGTCTGAAGGCTAGAGATGAAGTGCTGACCAAACAGAAACTTCTGTCACTGGTGGGTATATTTTTGGACCCCTTAAGTCTAATATCACCCTTACTAAGAAGAGGGAAATTTCTCATTCAGAGAGCTTGGTCTGAAAAGCTCTCATGGGAATATCTGTTGTCAGAAGTATACGAAGAGGAATCATCAAATTATGAAAGATCTGAACATCAAGCTGCCCAAAGGGCTAAAGAATTGTGGGCACGCATAAGCTTTGATGATAAATTGTAGTACTGATGGGGAGACCCTCCATTTTTTCCTTTTTGGAGGGGCCCAGGATGTCTTGAATATATTTCAAGACAGTTTATTTGTACGTACATTATGTAAGTGTTATTTTGCATATTGTTTCGTTTATTGTAACGTAAGTGCATGAATGTATACTTTTAGACTTAGCATGTATACTTATTAATTTCTATCATGTATACATGTATATTCGTATGTATAATGTGTAGTTTATTACGGAGGCTGGCCGTAGAAGACGTGGAGAAAGGAATGTAGGTCACTAATGGATTTTAGCCATTAACCCTTCACCTCCTTGATAACGTTTATTGCATCGCCTCGTTGAACAAAGAACTGTTGTAAGCAAGTCATAACTCAACTTAGTCCTAGTACCAAGGACCCCGACAAACTAGAGGAGTTTGTGGGACTTTCTTACTAAAGTTAGTTGTACTCGTGAGATGCTACGAGGCACTCATTTTTACTGTGTTGTTGACAGTACTTATAAGTTTATTCTTAGTTGCTGTCGTGAGATGCTACGAGGCACTCATTTTTACTGTGTTTATTGACAGTACTTATAAGTTAATAGTTAGTTGTTCTCGTGGGTCATTACGAGACACTCAAGTAGAAGAACATGATAGAGATCTGTGGATCAGAAGATACGTTTTTGATTCGGAGTCCTGTGATTGCTGACATCAGGTTTATCCGGACAGATGAGTACAGAGTTATTATATTTCTAACAATATTTATGACTACGTGTGAGGGACAGAATGAGCTCATTTAATTGAACACTCGTAGGTAGAATGTATGTTAGAAAATTTATTATTCTGTATGAGGAACTTTTAATTTAAGGTGAGGAGAGTTTATTTAAATATTCACATATCAGCAGTTCATAAACCCCCTTATGAAATATTTGCATGTATGTCTATGCGTGTAATATTAATTATATTTTATTGGTAGAGGATTTAAATTTGAGATCGTGGTAGGCCTCTACTGAAGCCGTGTCAGGATTTCCGAATTTAGGGGGTTATAAGATC
>JAXCGZ010003497.1:0-10434 GCA_037179515.1 Halocaridina rubra | reverse complement strand
TGGCGTAGTAAAGGCAGCATATGCATTCTTATCAAATGTAAGGGTAGCCCTCAGGCACATGGACAAGGAAATGTTCAGAAATATTTATGTAACCTATGTGAGGCCAAAACTCGAATATGCAGCCCCCTTTTGGAATCCGCACTTGAAAAAGCACATAGCTAAGCTTGAAAAAGTTCAAAGACATGCCACGAAACTGGTGCCAGAAATACACAATCTCGGTTATGATGAGAGGCTGAGGGAATTAGACTTGCCATCACTCGAAGCTAGAAGAGTAAGGGGGGATATGGTGACAGTCTTTAAATTCCTTCATGGTTATGATAGAGTGGATAGGGATCGATATTTCGATATGGCTGGCTCTAGAACTAGAGGTCATAATTTGAAGCTTCGTAAGAAAACTTCTTTGCAGGATGTAAGGAAATACTTTTTCAGTGTAAGAGTAGTTGATAATTGGAATTCGCTAAGCGAGGAGGTAGTTAATGCTATCTCAATCCATAGTTTTAAGGACAGGTACGATAAGTATCACTAAGTCTAAAAATGGAACCGATGAGGAGACAGGAAGATACTAGCTTTGGGCTCTTTCCCGTAAACACAATTAGGTAATCACACAATTAGGTAATCACACACACACACACACACACACACATTTAAAAATAAGGTCTAGTAATATTATCAACGAAAAACTGAATATGTATACGAAGTAAGAAAGTAAATGAATATTAGTAAAAATAAATATAATTTATCAATAATATTCATATATGAACAACTATATGTAAGAAATAGAAATAATTAATGTCTTTACCATTCAAGATAATGAATATATATTTATTGTCGGATATATATATATATATATATATATATATATATATATATATATATATATATATATATATATATATATATATATATATATATATATATATATATATATATATATATATATATATATACATATATATATATATATATATATATATATATATATATATATATATATATATATATATATATATATATATATATATATATATATATATATATATATATATATATATATATATATATATATATATATATATATATATATATATATATATATATATATATATATATACATATATATACATATATATATATATATATATATATATATATATATATATATATATATATATATATATATATATATATTATATATATATATATATATATATATATATATATATATATATATATATATAGATATGTATATATATATATATATATATATATATATATATATATATATATATATATATATATATATATATATATATATATATACATAAGAACATAAGAACATAAGAACATAAGAATAGAGGACACTGCAACATGCCTACTGGCACACACGAGGCAGCTCCATTTTTGGATTGTATTTTCAGCATGTCTAACCTATTCTATTCTACTCTACTTATTTATTCTGTTTTTCTTTTTATGATTTTTCTAATAAGCACTAACCTATTCATACCCACCCTACCTCTGTCATATGTCTATCTAATCTACATTTGAAGGTGTCTAAGGTATTGGCATTTACTATCATACTAGGAAGCTTGTTCCATGCATCAGCTACTCTATTACCAAACCAATTTTTACCAATTTCCCTTCTGAACCTAAATTTATCAAGCTTAAATCCATTATTACGAGTTCTGGTTTGATCATGAATTTTTAAAACTTTATTAATATCTCCCTTGTTAATCCCTTTAAACCATTTATACACTTCAATCATATCCCCCCTAACTCTTCGCCTCTCTAGAGAATGTAGATTAAGTTTTTTTAATCTGTCCTCATATGGTAGATTTCTGATATTGTGTATCATCTTGGTCATTCTTCGTTGCACTCTCTCCAAGGATTCAATTTCCATTCTATAATAGGGTGACCAGAATTGCACAGCATAATCTAAATGGGGCCTAACTAATGCAAGATAGAGCTGCAAAATAACTTTTTCCGTCCTATTGCTGACGCTTCTTGAGATAAATCCTAAAATTCTGTTTGCTTTATTTCTGACTGCTGTGCATTGCTCTCTTGGCTTAAGACTACTACTCACAAGAACTCCCAAATCCCTTTCACACTGAGAACTCATGATTTCATGGTTATTTAGCTTATAACTAGTATTGTCTTTTATAGTACCCATTTTAACTACTTTACATTTTTCAACATTAAATTCCATTTGCCATTTGTCCGACCATTCAGATAATCTATTTAGATCTTCCTGTAAAGCATGAATGTCTTCTTTTCCATTTATAGTTCTACCTATTTTAGTGTCGTCTGCGAATTTACTTAGGTTACTACTGATATCCGAATCCAGATCATTTAGATATACAATGAATAATAGAGGACCCAGTACCGAGCCTTGTGGTACCCCGCTTGTAACCGAGCCCCACTCTGATTTCTCTCCATTTATGCAAACCCTCTGTTTTCTGTCTTTTAACCATTGTTTGATCCATCTGAGCACAGCTCCTCCTATACCATGAGCTTCCAGCTTTTTAACTAATCTTTTGTGAGGAACTCTATCAAAAGCTTTGCTAAAATCTAGATATATTGTATCATATTCTTTGCCACAATCTACTGCCTCGTAAACTTCTGAATAAAAAGACAGTAAGTTTGTAAGGCACGAAAAACCCTTAAGAAACCCGTGTTGTGAAAGTTTTATCAGTCTGTGTAATTCTAGATGTGCCCTTATTTTATTTGCAATTATGGATTCTAGAATCTTACCCACTGTTGACGTTAAACTTACCGGCCTATAATTATTCTTTTTAACACGTTCTCCTTTTTTAAATATTGGTACCACATCTGCCAATTTCCACTCCATGGGTACCGATCCTAATTTTATTGAATTATTAAATAATGCAGTTAGAGGACAACTAAGCTCTTCCTTGCATTCCTTTAATATTCTAGCATATATTCCATCAGGTCCCGGAGATTTATGAGCCTTTAATTTATCTATTTCTTTTATTACCTCCTCTCTCGTAATATTTATTGAACTAAGTATATTATCGGGACTGTCTCTGTAAATGGATTCTACTTCCGGAATATTTTCCAAGTTTTCATTTGTAAATACAGATAAGAAATAATCATTTAAACATGTACACATCACTTTATCGTCATCTGTGATATGGCCATTGGCTACTTCAATTGGTCCGACTTTTTCCTTAAATTTTGTTTGATAATGTTGATAAAACCCTTTAGGATTTTCTTTAGCTTCTCCTGCTATTCGAACTTCGTATTTTCTTTTCGACTCTCTAACTATCTTTTTAACTTCCCTGTTTAACTGTATATATTGCTGCCTCACCTGCTCTTCACCTCTTTTTAGTTTCCTGTATATTCCTCTTTTAATACCTATAAGATTCTTTATTCTATTGTTCATCCATTTAGGGTCATTTTTTCTTGATCTGCAATGTTTCATGGGAATATAGTCTCTCTGACTATTCTTAAGAGTCATGACAAAATTGTTATATTCCTCATCCAAATTTATATTAACTGACGGGCTGCTGTTCTTTCCTGTGAGAGAATTTAATGTATTGATCTTATCTTGTGATAATCCTTGGCATGTGGTACCCAAATTTCGGGGTAATCCGCTACCTGCGACCTGACCTGCTGGATTAACTACCCACATCTGTACCCCAGAAATCCCTTCCCATACCTCATTAGATAATTTAGTTTTTAAGCCCTCAAAATCTCCTGCTCTAAAGTTTGGAACAATATTCTTATTTTCCTTTATAGTTTCCTTGAAAATTATGTTAAATCTAATGGAATCATGGTCACTGTTGCCCAATTTTTCACCAACTTCTAAATTTGTAACCATATTCTCTCTATTACTAAGAACTAAATCTAGTGTATTCACCCCCCGTGTTGCTTCATGTACATGCTGAGAAAGGAAATTGTCTTCTACTACTTCCAAAAACTCCTTAGAGCTACTATCACCTGTTATGGTTTCCCAGTTAATATGTCTAAAATTAAAATCGCCTACAATGCAAACTCTATTTGACCTGCTCACTTTAGAAATTTCATCGTATATAACTTGCGACTCTATATTATCTAGATCAGGTGGTCTGTAGACTACTCCTACAACTAGACTTTCTATATTATTTTTAATTTCAACCCATAAGGTTTCTGAATTTAGATTTGTCTTAATTCCAGACTTAATGCAGCTTCTGAGGCTATCTTTAATATACATAATTACCCCTCCCCCTCTTTTATCTGCACTACGATCAGCATTATAAAGTTTATATCCTGTAATTATGTACTCAGCTTTAAGGTGTTTGCTTTCTAATTTAATCCAACTTTCACTAATGCATATTATATCCGGTCTCTCACTACATACTATGGCTCTCAGTTCTTCTATCTTGTTACCTAAACTACGGCTATTTGTATAATATACTTTTAAACTTTCTCTAGCTTCACCCTTCTTGTGGCTATTCTTTTTGTTAATATTTGTTCTATGTAACAAATGGTTCTTATCCTTAGACTCCCAGTTATTTGACCCACTATTTACTGAACCCTTACTGACTAATTTCTCTGCACAAGTATTAATCATTTCATTATTTGTGTCTAACAAAACCCCCCTACCTCTCTGTCTATCATACCAGCCAATACCGAGACACCTGAATTAGAAAGATGCACTCCATCCCTTGCATACATATGCTTACGACTAGTGAAGTGATCCCACCCGTCTATAAAACCTATATTATTCTCCCGACAGAAGACTTTCATATATATATATACATATATATATATATACATATATATATATATATATATATATATATATATATATATATATATATATATATATATATATATATATATATATATATATATATATATATATATATATATATATATATATATATATATATATATATATATACATATATATATATATATATATATATATATATATATATATATATATATATATATATGTAAATATATGTGTATATATATATATATATATATATATATATATATATATATATATATATATATATATATATATATATATATTATATATATATATATATATATGTATATATATGTGTATATATATATATATAAATATATATATATATATATATATATATATATATATATATATATATATATATATATATGTATATATATATAAGAACATAAGAACATAAGAATAGAGGACACTGCAACATGCCTACTGGCACACACGAGGCAGCTCCATTTTTGAATTGTATTTTCAGCATGTCTAACCTATTCTATTCTACTCTACTTATTTATTCTATTTTTCTTTTTATGATTTTTCTAATAAGCACTAACCTATTCATACCCACCCTACCTCTGTCATATGTCTATCTAATCTACATTTGAAGGTGTCTAAGGTATTGGCATTTACTATCATACTAGGAAGCTTGTTCCATGCATCAGCTACTCTATTACCAAACCAATTTTTACCAATTTCCCTTCTGAACCTAAATTTATCAAGCTTAAATCCATTATTACGAGTTCTGGTTTGATCATAAATTTTTAAAACTTTATTAATATCTCCCTTGTTAATCCCTTTAAACCATTTATACACTTCAATCATATCCCCCCTAACTCTTCGCCTCTCTAGAGAATGTAGATTAAGTTTTTTTAATCTGTCCTCATATGGTAGATTTCTGATATTGTGTATCATCTTGGTCATTCTTCGCTGCACTCTCTCCAAGGATTCAATTTCCATTCTATAATAGGGTGACCAGAATTGCACAGCATAATCTAAATGAGGCCTAACTAATGCAAGATAGAGCTGCAAAATAACTTTTTCCGTCCTATTGCTAACGCTTCTTGAGATAAATCCTAAAATTCTGTTTGCTTTATTTCTGACTGCTGTGCATTGCTCTTTTGGCTTAAGACTACTACTCACAAGAACTCCCAAATCCCTTTCACACTGAGAACTCATGATTTCATGGTTATTTAGCTTATAACTAGTATTGTCTTTTATAGTACCCATTTTAACTACTTTACATTTTTCAACATTAAATTCCATTTGCCATTTGTCAAACCATTCAGATAATCTATTTAAATCTTCCTGTAAAGCATGAATGTCTTCTTTTCCATTTATAGTTCTACCTATTTTAGTGTCGTCTGCGAATTTACTTAGGTTACTACTGATATCCGAATCCAGATTATTTAGATATACGATGAATAATAGAGGACCCAGTACCGAGCCTTGTGGTACCCCGCTAGTAACCGAGCCCCACTCTGATTTCTCTCCATTTATGCAAACCCTCTGTTTTCTGTCTTTTAACCATTGTTTGATCCATCTGAGCACAGCTCCTCCTATACCATGAGCTTCCAGCTTTTTAACTAATCTTTTGTGAGGAACTCTATCAAAAGCTTTGCTAAAATCTAGATATATTGTATCATATTCTTTGCCACAATCTACTGCCTCGTAAACTTCTGAATAAAAAGACAGTAAGTTTGTAAGGCACGAAAAACCCTTAAGAAACCCGTGTTGTGAAAGTTTTATCAGTCTGTGTAATTCTAGATGTGCCCTTATTTTATTTGCAATTATGGATTCTAGAATCTTACCCACTGTTGACGTTAAACTTACCGGCCTATAATTATTCTTTTTAACACGTTCTCCTTTTTTAAATATTGGTACCACATCTGCCAATTTCCACTCCATGGGTACCGATCCTAATTTTATTGAATTATTAAATAATGCAGTTAGAGGACAACTAAGCTCTTCCTTGCATTCCTTTAATATTCTAGCATATATTCCATCAGGTCCCGGAGATTTATGAGCCTTTAATTTATCTATTTCTTTTATTACCTCCTCTCTCGTAATATTTATTGAACTAAGTATATTATCGGGACTGTCTCTGTAAATGGATTCTACTTCCGGAATATTTTCCAAGTTTTCATTTGTAAATACAGATAAGAAATAATCATTTAAACATGTACACATCATTTTATCGTCATCTGTGATATGGCCATTGGCTACTTCAATTGGTCCGACTTTTTCCTTAAATTTTGTTTGATAATGTTGATAAAACCATTTAGGATTTTCTTTAGCTTCTCCTGCTATTCTAACTTCGTAAATTCTTTTCGACTCTCTAACTATCTTTTTAACTTCCCTGTTTAACTGTATATATTGCTGCCTCACCTGCTCTTCGCCTCTTTTTAGTTTCCTGTATATTCCTCTTTTAATACCTATAAGATTCTTTATTCTATTGTTCATCCATTTAGGGTCATTTTTTCTTGATCTGCAATGTTTCATGGGAATATAGTCTCTCTGACTATTCTTAAGAGTCATGACAAAATTGTTATATTCCTCATCCAAATTTATATTAACTGATGGACTGCTGTTCTTTCCTTTGAGAGAATTTAATGTATTGATCTTATCTTGTGATAATCCTTGGCATGTGGTACCCAAATTTCGGGGTAATCCGCTACCTGCGGCCTGACCTGCTGGATTAACTACCCACATCTGTACCCCAGAAATCCCTTCCCATACCTCATTAGATAATTTAGTTTTTAAGCCCTCAAAATCTCCTGCTCTAAAGTTTGGAACAATATTCTTATTTTCCTTTATAGTTTCCTTGAAAATTATGTTAAATCTAATGGAATCATGGTCACTGTTGCCCAATTTTTCACCAACTTCTAAATTTGTAACCATATTCTCTCTATTACTAAGAACTAAATCTAGTGTATTCACCCCCCGTGTTGCTTCATGTACATGCTGAGAAAGGAAATTGTCTTCTACTACTTCCAAAAACTCCTTAGAGCTACTATCACCTGTTATGGTTTCCCAGTTAATATGTCTAAAATTAAAATCGCCTACAATGCAAACTCTATTTGACCTGCTCACTTTAGAAATTTCATCGTATATAACTTGCGACTCTATATTATCTAGATCAGGTGGTCTGTAGACTACTCCTACAACTAGACTTTCTATATTATTTTTAATTTCAACCCATAAGGTTTCTGAATTTAGATTTGTCTTAATTCCAGACTTAATGCAGCTTCTGAGGCTATCTTTAATATACATAATTACGCCTCCCCCTCTTTTATCTGCACTACGATCAGCATTATAAAGTTTATATCCTGTAATTATGTACTCAGCTTTAAGGTGTTTGCTTTCTAAATTAATCCAACTTTCACTAATGCATATTATGTCCGGTCTCTCACTAAATACTATGGCTCTCAGTTCTTCTATCTTGTTACCTAAACTACGGCTATTTGTATAATATACTTTTAAACTTTCTCTAGCTTCACCCTTCTTGTGGGTATTCTTTTTGTTAATATTTGTTCTATGTAACAAATGGTTCTTATCCTTAGACTCCCAGTTATTTGACCCACTATTTACTGAACCCTTACTGACTAATTTCTCTGCAGAAGTATTAATCATTTCATTATTTGTGTCTAACAAAAACCCCCTACCTCTCTGTCTATCATACCAGCCAATACCGAGACACCTGAATTAGAAAGATGCACTCCATCCCTTGCATACATATGCTTACGACTAGTGAAGTGATCCCACCCGTCTATAAAACCTATATTATTCTCCCGACAGAAGACTTTCATCCTAGCATTTACTCCTATAGCTCGAGACCACCACTCTGAACTTTGGCTAAGCCTAGGGAGAATACCACACATCACAGGAACTGCACCCCTTTTCCTGATCTTATCCAGGGCTTGTCTATACAACCTAATCAGCTCTTCGCTTCTACCATCCTGCACGTCATTTCCCCCAGCTATCAAACAAACAACATCTTTTTTCTCAATCCAGCTATTTATTGACTCATATATATATATATATATATATATATATATATATATATATATATATATATATATATATATATATATATATATATATATATATATATATATATATATATATATATATATATATATATATATATATATATATATATATATATATATATATATATATATATATATAATATATATATATATATATATATATATATATATATATATATATATATATATATATATATATATATATATATAAATAAATAAGTAAATAAATTAATATATAAATAAGTAAATAAATAAATAAATAAATAAATATATAAATAACTAAATAAATAATTAAACAAATAATACATAATAAGGTGTCAGATATACGTCAATAGCACATCTTTTTCCCTTTTAATAATGGATAAATAAATAGATAAATAAATAGATAAGCGAACAAAGTAATGAGTAAATTAATAAACTAATTATGAATTAAATAAGTAAGCAAATATATAAATATATAAATATATAAATGGATAACCTAATGGTATCTAAAAGAATATATATATATATATATATATATATATATATATATATATATATATATATATATATATATATATATATATATATATATAATAGTGTCAAAGTTCATAGATAATATTTAGAAGCATTTAATCTTTACCAACTAAGATAAGATAAAAATTGATAATGCCAAAAAAGTAAGTATATGAATAGATAGACAGATAAACAAGTAAGTACTTTAGTAATCAAATGATTAAAAAATAAATAAATAAATTAGTAAATAAACAAATAAGTTAATGATTAAATAAATTCATTAACTAACTAATTATTAAATTAATTAATCAATTAATTAGTGGTCGGTTTTACGGCACGGACTCCCTTTTCCATTAAAGCTTAGGATGGTACCTTCTTGCGAAGGACTTTGCCTCTCTGCCACGGTAGCTTAAGTGGTGAATAAAAAAAATAATTACTGTCAAAATCTAATATTTGAAAATATGAAGAATATCTGTGACACCCTTGAAGGAGTGTAAATATATATATTAATGAATGCATGAATAAGCACATAGAAATATAAACGAATGAAAATATAAATGAATGAATAAATATACAGAATAGAGAGATTAGTGTCAGAATATAAGAAGCGAATATATAAAGTAGAACATCTCTCCCACCCGAGATGAATAGATAAATTCATGCAGCCAAGAGATGAAAGGGAGAGGTTGGGGCTGTTTGTGATGAGGTATTACTGATATAGCTAACTTTACAACTCTCACAGGTAGAAATTGGGAGAACATAAATCATGCTCTGAGATTACTTCATCATCATGAAGTGCTTTTGGAGAAGAACGACGTGGTTGGAGAGGAAGAAGAGGGAGAAGACAACGAAGAAGAGGAATAATGTGAGAAGACGAAGAGGTGTTTGTGAATGATTATCATATTCTTATTTTACACACTCTCACGCCACTAGGAATAGTAGTAGAATATATAATATATATATATATATATATATATATATATATATATATATATATATATATATATATATATATATATATATATATATATATATATATATATATATATATATATATATATATAGTTTAGTTCCTGGGTTCATCCAGTGAGGACGTGCTTCCAGTAGCTCTAATCTTGAACA